>JABUQX010056633.1:0-15000 GCA_015478945.1 Trachelipus rathkii
TGAAACTTTAACTCTAGATACGAGAAAAATACAAAAAATTAAGAACCACACTAAGCAAGAAATACGAGTGTATGCTAATAATAATAACAAATATCGAGACAGAATGAGTTACGACTGAATAAAATTACGAACAAAATTAACACACTCAATAGTCAAGAGTAGAGTTGTTGTAAAAAAAAAAACTCTATCTTAATCCGTTTTTTAACTCGTTTTTTATCTTTTCAATTTTTGGAATAAAAAGTCCCCAATGACAATGAATTGGTTTTCATTAATAACTAAAAACACCTGTTTAAAGGAATAAATATTTGTTATATTCTGAAAATTATTGTTGCAACTGACACCAATCATTGTTTATTTTAATTCAGAGCTTAATTATATTTGTAATATGAATATTTTCGAACAATGGTAAATGGCAATTGATAAACTGGTAAAGAATTGTAATTTGTGAATAAATTAATTGAGTATTCTTGTAATATCATTAATATGTTTATCTTAAGCTATGAGTATTAGTAATAAAAAAGTAGAAACTATTGGGAACTGTGAACTAGTAGTTAGTAAGTAGTTAGTATCTTGCTGGAATTCATACCGTTTACATCAATGTCCCCACCTCAGAAATTAATTCATACACTAATAAAATTGAAGTTAAATTTACAATATTTTTCAATGATCACATTTGTAATAGAAATCCGTTCTCGTCTTCCCTTGGTGGCTGCAAATGTTCTTATGAATTTCGCCCGTCTCCAAAGGCATCACACCCGATCATAAAACAACGATTTACATTTATCTTTGGCTATCAAGACCCTACGACTACGTGCCTCAACTGAATCTTTTAAGCGATCTTATTTTATTAAGAGACGGAACATCCCTCCTGGAAGGTTGGTTAATAAAACTCTCCACTCCCTAAAATCTAAAAGATGCACATTTCCAATCACGTCCGAGTGTTCAATAGCCAGTTCGGCAGGTGAGGCTCGTCAGTCATCGTAGATATAAAGTCCACATCGTTCTTTCCGTCTATTATTCCTCCGCAGGCCCTATGACTTGACGTGAATTACACTGTTTTACGGTCACTCCATATTCGTGATCACTTATCTTATAAACGATGAAGGATTCAACTTGACCGTCGAAAACTCGTGACACTACATTTACTTCTTTTGACTCGTATGGCACCTGCCAATGGTTTTTTCTAACAAAATCAACCGTGCAATCCATTGTTCCACATCATGGTCCCATTGCATCAAAACCAATTCATCTTCAATTCCATGTTTCGATGCAACTCCGGATCACGATTGTGAAACATTGTTCCCGAAGTATCAGAAGTTCTGTCCTCGAAGGGCTTGAAAATCGAACTCATCGGTTTCGCTCTCTCTATCCCTCTGATTATATAAATCATCTCACTGCCCTACTTATGCTAGAATAATGCAATATCCTTATCTTCTTCCCATGCCCATGATTTTACCGCTGGCATAATAGAGGCGTTCCTGTTAACTTAGCATTCTGTTTTAACTTAATAAACAATCGTTACTACTTCATCACTACATATTTTATTCTCACTGAGACTCTCGCTTCTCCTCGATGTTACATTCACCACCGGTACTGGGGTCTTTTCTTCATCCATCGCTTCAAATAAACTAGCCGATGTCTTAATATCATGGTTGTGACTTTAATTTTTCAATGGAACAACTTTTTCTATGGAGATACCCTCCATCATCATATCATCACAATCTATTACGGTCAAATTTCGGTGTTCTATTTCTTCATCGATTTTCCCTTTCCCCTTTTCCACGGGATTATTCCCTCTACCGGGAGCGGGATTTTGTTCCTTTAAATTATGTTCTGACTCGTCTTCGCCTCTCATGAAACCATGTATCGGGTCATTATCGACCTCTGATACTTTCCCTTGAGCTGCAAGGCTCGGGTAACTTCGTCAAGGAGATTTCTTTTTGATGCGAAAGTATCATCTTTTACAAAAATATTATTGTCGGCATTTTCTGTCTCGTGATTCCGGATTACTCTTAATTCTTCTGCTGGAGTCGCTTCCACCTGTGAAACAGAGGCAATACCTCGATCATTAGATGGACTCAAAATGGGTACGTTTGCAACTTCCACTAACTCATTCATGACTTCATGACTGATAAATGGGACTTCACATTGAGTAGGTGAATCCTCAACCATACTCTCTTCAACCTTATCGATGATCGGAGAAATCAACTTTACTTGAGTTGCAACGTCTTGTTTCGCGCTCAGACACGGGCGCTTTGACCCATCCCATTCTTCATTAGGTTCATTTGGGGGTAAGGCCCCATCAATATTTCCCAAAACCAAATAATAGATGACGTCCAACATCACAACAGCCGTAGTCTTTTCCGTGTAATATATTACACAATGGAACCTTCTTGACAGTATTGTCCAAAAATTTCATTCTGGTGTACTCTCCTGTATAGTTTTCTTTGGGGACGAACTTCTGACGAATGACTCTCCCATTACTCCTGTTTCACGAAGACAGGGACAACGGTATCCGTTTTGGGAGACCGTGCAACGACTAAGCAGACGATGTGGGCTACATCAATAATCCAACAACATACTTTAGACTCAGCTTGGGGGGCTTTGGCTCTTCACATGCACTTGCAGGATTTTTCCTATGCAGTTATATTTGAGACCCTGTACTCATACTTTCGTATTTTATGCGTGCCATTAAACTTTAAGCTTTGGGTACCATGATATGAGCGACAACACGGCAATCCTCGACATGTCCTTCACGCTGAATTGTACAAGTGACGGCACTTTCCTTGCTCAGATTGAGCTTTTTGTTATTGTCCTTCACTTATGATAGTCGATTACCATAGCGCTCGGGGCAACATGTTGCCGACACCATTATCTCTGGAGGGTGTGTTGTGGTATGGTGGTCTTTCCTTCGTAATATTTTATTATTATAACGTCCATAGGTCTGCTTTTATAAATTATTTTAGTGACTGTTTACGCGGTGCTAAATTTATTTCTTGAGATTGTAAAGATAATTTTCGGGGCTTGAGATTATTTCTGTCAATCTCTTAATATTCCTCTCCTTTAGGAAATGGCAGCTCCTTTGGTATGTCGTAATACTTAATTCTATCGGGATGACTGCCAGCTACTCCTCGTAGTGGGTGTCGTCGAACGTCGGCGGCGTCGCGGCCATCAATTTCTGGTGGTCTAAAACGTTTTTTTCATGTAAACAGTAGGGTTGTATCGGTTGGTGAGGCTTGTAGACATATGATTTTAATCTGGACCGGTAACCGCTTTCTGTGAGGTCATAACGGACTAATAAGTTTCCTTTTAAAACGTCGTAACTGGAGCGCATACTTCCTAACAGTGACTCGTTTATATCAACTACTACAAGTTTACAAGTCATTAAGAGACCCACAGATGGGCATACCTTTCTCTTGGAATAGCGTTTTTCAAAAAGTGTAATATAATCTTCTATATTATTAACTTTCTGGTCAAAGTTCAGGATCTTTAATTTAGGAAGCTTATTGTGTGTGGAAGCATTGTTACAAAGAGGAGTGCTTTGAGATGTCATTGATGCGTCATGTTGCTTTGACGCTCTTCTGCATAGAAAGTTTCATTTTGTGTAATTTTTTCTCTGATCATCTCTTCGGCTTAAACGTCTTTCTGCTTCTGCTCTAATCTTTTGCGTTCATCTGCCTCATGTTTCCATCCTAATCTTTGTTCCTCCTTTTTCCAAATATCAGCTTAGGATATCTTCGTTCTTTCTAATTACTGCAGCATTCTACTTCTCATTCTGCTCTTTTAAAGCTTCTCTTTATCGCATTCTTTCTTCGCGACAAAAGTTCGCGGCTTCCACGCCTGATAGTCATAACCCCTTACACATCTCAAGCAAAGCTTCGTTTTTCAATAATATAATCAAATACTTTAGCACGCAGTCACGTAAAATGAGTTTTTTCTGAACTCAAAATGAGCTATTTCTTGATTTTAGCTCACTTTATGTGTCATAAAATTAATTACTGTTTTGCAATTTCGGTATATATATATATATTTATATATTATATATATATTAATATCTTATATATATATATATATAATATATATTATATCCTATATATATATTATATTATATATATTTATATATATATTATATTATATACAAATAAACATATAAATTGAAAAATCTGCAAATTTATTATATGGAACATGATTTTCTCGAGCATTAAGTGGCGAGCAAGCGGAGTGAAAAAATTTGAAAAGTCTAAATTTACACAATAAATTGCTATTGACTTTCAAATCTGTCCAACTATTTAATAGTCAATATAATTATTTTTTTTTAATATTATTTATAATTATTAATATATATTATATATATATATATATTATATTATTTATATAATTTATATATATATTAATATATTATTATATAATATTAATATATATATATTATATATATTATAATATATATATTTATATATATTAATATATATATCTATTAATATATATATATATATTATATATACTATATAATTAATTATTTATTTATTATTTATTATATAATTATATAATATATATATAATAATATATTAATATATAATTATATATAAGTATATGTATTATATATATATATATAAATATATATTATAATACATATATAATATATATAATAGTATATATATAATATAGTAGTAATATATATATATATAATAGTTATAATATATATATATATAATATATATTTTTTATATATATATATGATATATATATATATATTATATTATATATATAGTATATATATATATATATATATTATATATATATATTATAATAATTATATAGTATATATTTTATATAATAATTATATATTTATATAAATCGAGTCAATTATTAAAGCATCACTATTCAAAAAAATGCTCAAATGTATTAGATTATATAAAAGACAAATATTTAAAATATCAAGACAACTAACCGGTTTTTTTCGTGCGGTGGGAACTTTAAAGGCGATGCATTATAATATTTTATACTACAAATACTCTTTTAATATAAATCAATATCTTTATACAAACATAAGCTTTAAACTTAAACAGTTGTCTTTTAAATCTAATCCTGGAAGGCCTACAAATTTATTGTAACTCTATGTGACGCCATCCAACTTACTTTAATTACCTTGAATGAAACTTTCTGAACAGGCCCTTTATGACGAATCCACACAGACTATGGGGTTTTTTCGGCCATTAGAATGGACGTACTCTTAAACAAGATTTAATGGATTGATGTATCCTGGACAGCTTATAACTATATTGATTACCAAAATTATATGTAAGAAGAGGATGGTCAACTTGCGGGGGTTAGTTTTTAGATAAGGCAGTACAACAATATATTAAATGAGCAATTAATAATTGATAAATGGTTTGGTGGATAATTGACATGTAGATTTTATATATATATATATTATATTATATATAATTATAACTATATTATTATATTATAATAACTATAGTTCAGGTTCTTATATATATAAGATCATATATGGTGAAATTAGTTATTATGATATGTATGGGACCGATTTGATCTAGTTTAAGAATAATATATATATAGTTGCGTGCGAAAATATTATATACCAGTAAGCGACTCGAGTCTCAATATATAAACTTTAATATTGAGGTATTCGCATCAGCAAGAATGATATTGATGAGATATATCGAATTAAGGAAGAATCACAGATATAGTAGAAGACGTATTACAAGTATGACAGGAAATAAATATAATATAAATTATACATATAAATTACAACGACTTCTTCAAAAAATTTTTTACTTTTAATATTTCAACAGCTAAACGCTCTGTATTATTCTCAGGTCTCCAAACAAAAAAAAAAAAAAAAATAAACAACAAAATTAAAGATATATTTCTATTTTAAAAGAAGATCAAAGCATATATGGACCAGTGCCACAAAAAAAATTAAAAAAAAATCCTAACTGAATTATTATTAAATAAATATCAGAAACTTTATATATAAATACACTACTGTAAATATTCAACCAACAGTAAATATAAACGTTATGTAAATAAAATACTCATATATTTTTATTGAAGATATAATATTAATTTAAATTATTAATAAATATTCTGAAACCTTCAAAAATATTATCAAAAAGAAATTTGAATATTAAGACTTTAATTGCAAACAAATTATGTATGTAATTAGATTCTATAAAGAAAATAAAGCCAACACTTACAAAACAAGACACTGAAATTTCTTTAATACCAAAACTATATATATTATATTACCTCGAATAAATAAACACGTGATAAAATAGATTAAATACACAAATATATTTATACCACGAACAAAATCTTTAAAATATATAAATATTATTTAATAACCAAATTAAAATCGCATGGAACATTAACAGGTAATACGATATTTGAATGAATCTGGTAAAACTATTAAAAGTTGAGAGCGAGCAAGACATAACTGGTAAAATATTCACACAGACGACAAAATAAATGCTAGCAAATATAATGACCTCACACTCAACGTGCGTCCAGTATTATATCAGGAAAGTCTTCTTCAATCATACTATAATGCCTTTTTTATACCGAATGATGACTTCGGATACATTTTTAATAATAAAACCAAACTTCATTTAGCAAACATATATAACAACTTTCATGCTGAAAATTGCAGGTACAATAGGTGTGCTTACTATTACAAGAATGGGGAGTCAATTGGTAACGTGTTTCCTTGCTAGAAAAATACCAAAAATACGAACTCTACTACATCAGTATGCAACTTTAATTAGACGATAATGCAGATGCCCATTCTTTCATATAATTAATAAAAATATTTTAACGTTCTTTTACCCTTGAAATGCAGTATATATATGCACCTTACATTAATTTTCATTTAATTTTTAAAATATATATCTTCAAAATTTATTTACATTAATTGTGAGTGTATTAATATAATAATAATAAATAATAATAATATTATAATATATTAATAATATTAATAATAATAATAATAATAATATAATAATATAATAATAAATAATAATAATAATAAATAATATATAATAATAATAATATATATATATATTAATACTATTACTCACCAACCAACTTTAATAACTTTCATTATTATTACTATTTATCATTCATACAGCCTACGAAAGTGTTATATATATTGTTATGACATATTGCATAAATTAAAATAAAAGTATTGCTTTTATAATATATATATATATTATATACTAGTATATATATATAGTATAAAATATAATATATATATATATTATAATATTTAAATATATATATATTATATATATATATACACGAATGGGAGGACTAATCCGATTGCAAAATGCTTTCTGAGGAGGAAAAAACATCAATTGGGAACTGACTTTGATGCTAATGATCGAAAGAGCATGTTCAACCGTTCCATATATATATCATATATATATATTATATATATATATATATATATATATATAAATATATATATATTATTATATTAATATTATATATTGATTATATATATATAGTATTATATTATATATATACTATATATATATATAGTAATATACGAAATCATAGAAAACACTTAGAAATGGATGGCGTTGTTCTACATTAAAAGCATAGGCACGACCACCATGCTACAACCTGCAGCTTTCAAACCCATTAATCACAGGATAAAACAATATGGAATAACAAAGCCTTTTTGCAAATGGCTCAGTGGGCTCACCTAATCCACAAATAATAAAATCAATATCCTATTTAACAGAATGGGTAGCAACTTCTTCAGGGGAACAGCATAATACAATTCAAAACAAAAGAATAACGTACATAAGTCATTAAAACGGCGTACCCAAGGAGGAATCATATTTCCTCTTATATTCACTTATTTAAACTGCGACTACCAAACACAACAAAAACATACAGCCAACATAACTAGCGCAGAAGTATCGAGAGCGCCCACATAGAACTAAAGAACAAGCAACTAATTAACCAAATACATAACAACATTCAAACTTGGCTGAACGACTATAAGTGTTTGCATCACCTAATATCTCTATACTCTAATCTAAAATACCACTACAAATGAGCTAGCACTCGGCTCAAACATTCCCAAATTTCACAGCGTCGCTATCGTCCTTTAAAAAACTCAAACTTCTTGGAGTAACACTGGACACAGACCTTGATTTTTCAAAAAACACAGATGAAACAATAAACACAGGCAAACAGGTAAACTAAACTCCTAAGAACCATAGCCGGCATGACAATCATTATAACTAAGCAAATATTCCCGGAACCATAAGCGGCACCAAACATCTGCCCAACTAATAGTCTCGAAATCAGTGGCACCGTTTACTTTTGGCCAAGGTAACTGAAAATCAAAACTGAAAAATAAAAGTCTCAGAATTAACAGGAATGCACATCAAACTCAAAACGCCTCAATGAAAAAAACCAAAGAGAGTAAATGACAACTTGAAATAGATAGGATCATTAATTATAAGCTAAACAAGACCAAAACACTCTGCACATGCCGCTTTCAACCTTTTAATCAGCAGGTTAAAAAACAACCACATGCCTCATACCGGACTATTTTTAAATCAATTCCGAATAACTCACTCTACAAAGCACATCTCAATATCACAGCAAATAACACAAACAGCCTACGGAAAGTTTATTTAAGAATGCCGACAACAATAATATGCTAAATAATCATCCTCAAGGAATAAGCACCGGGAATTACTCTTTTTCAATACCGTTCAGCTCTTTGGCAACTAAGTATGGAGCCACAACTACAACTTTAAACACTGCAAATACAGGTGTCAACCTTAGCCACACCACTCAAAAACATTGCACAAGAACAACCGGCCAGAACTGTTTCACTTCCTATAACTGTCTTTTTACCTACATTCCCGATAAATACTGGGGAATTTTCTTTCTTCCCTTGAGCGATCTGTGAAGTAGGCGACATTGGCGGCGGGGTAATCCTGAGAAGAGGTCAGATCAGCTCTAAAGTAGGAGCGGACAGGGGCTGAAAAAGTAAATACGTATATATTATATTTTATAATATTTTATTTATTATATATATGATTTTATATATATAATATATAATATATATATATATATTTATAATTATATATATAAATATATATATATATATATATATATACATATAATTATATAATAAATATATATATAATAATAGGTATATAATATATATATATATTATTATTATATATTTAATATATATATATCATATATATATATAATATATTATTATATTATTTATATTATATATATATCTATATATATATATATATTATATTATATATATTATATATATATATATATATATATATATATTATATATTATATATATTAATATATAGTTATATATATATATATATATAATTTATATATTTATATATATTATTATATATTATATAATATTAGTGATGGGATCGATTCGAAATGTTGCAGCGTGCATTCCGATTCGATACAGTCAGTTGTACGTTTTTCATAGTCAATTTGGTGTTACCTTAAAAATTCTTATTATATATATATATATGTAATATTATATAATATATAAATATATTATATAGTGATATATAATATTATATATATATAATAGTATATACTATATATCTAAATTTAAATATAAAAATTGCCTAATTTTTGCAATATCATCTAATTTTTAAAATTTTAATACCAGACAAAATATTTGTGTAGAATTCACTTGTTATATGTTTGACTGTTATTTATTACCTTTTTATTTATTTCAACCATGAAAATATTTAATAATCTTACAATAAATGAACAATTTGTTCATTTTTTTAAAAAAAAAAAATTCCTTCTCTTAATTTACTAAAAAGTAAGATCTTAAGCAAATTATCATTATAATTTGTAGTCAAAGCATGACTCTAAATTGTAAAGTGCATCCGATATTTTTAGGAGAATAAATTGATCCTACCATTCTGAAGAGTTATTACTTTCCCCACGGAAAGGCGGGCTCGGCTTAACATATTTTCTCACAGGAAGCCAATGCTGAAAGGTCACGGTAATGAAAGGTACATTATTCACTGACACCATATGTTAAGGGCTTTCTGAATTTTATAATGTTTCTATTTTTAATATTGGCTAATTTCTACTTTTATCAACATACTTCATTTTTCAATAATATGTATCTTCTCCTTTAGGATGAAGTTTCTTTGCTGTTTTTTTTTAAAGTTCTTTTTCCTCTTTAAATTACGAAAAACAGCTTTCAATGAAGTTAAATAAAATTACTTCACCTCTATAAATTATTTCGACTAATTCTGTTGATATTACTAAAATCTGGTGATTGGAATCAAAATCGGGTCTCTGTTTTCCTTCTTTTACACATATATATCTTCGCGACATCCTTGGCTTAAGAAATCTCTTCCACATTTTTTATTGTCTATTTCATCTCAGCGAATGTAGTTTTAAAGCTGGTTAAGATAGATAGCAAGCCCAAAGATTCTTAATCAGTAAAGTAATGCTGAATCTATTTTTTACTAGTCTGATTTTTCCATGCTGATACTGAAGACCCAAGTCCTCAAATAGTCCTTTTTTCTGACCTTTTCAAAAAAATTGCAAATCATTTCATATTTGGGTTATTTAAAAGTTAATAATTCTGGAGGTCAAACAAATTATCTAAATCTAAAAGTTGTTAATATTTTTAAGCATTTTTGAATTAATTTCCGTTATTTCTAGGCATGCAGGTTTTGAATGATTACTGCAATATGAAATGAGAGTGTTATATTTGTTAAAATTTTTGAAAAACATTGATACTGGATTTACATCTTTGTGTTGTATATCCTGAATAATTGTATAGGGGGTTAATTAATCTAGTTTGATATTCTTCATGCTTGGCAATAGCTTGAGGCGAGTGATTAAAATGACATACGATTTGTTTGCATACTGGATATATTTTTTTCACGTCTCTTTATTAAATATGGCATAATTGAGAACTAGTTGCAGGGTGTAAAAAGCAAGGTAATGCTTGGAATTCTGCTTGTGTAACTCCTGCAGCCATATTATTCTTCCATAACATTTTGAAAGCAATCACTTATATTAGATGCTGTGTGAGATTAAGTGAAGGTGAAAATACAATATGGAAGAATTCGAAATATTGTCTTTGATATATCATTAATGAGTTGAATAAAAATTATTTATAGATTGTATATCAAAGAATCGTTCAAAGAATCGGTACAATTTTGTGAATTCGATTCGCGATTTCGATTCCTGAACAAAAGCCGATTCCTCGATTCCGATTACGATTTCCGATATAATCGTCCATCAATATATATATATTATTATATATTATATATATATTATTATATATATACTATATTATAGTATGAATATTATATATATAATATATTTTATATTTATATATATATATATTATTATATATTATATATTATATAATTATAATATTATATTATATATATATATAGTATATATTATATATTATATAATATAACTATATATATATATTATTATATATATATAATATTATATAGTATATATATATATATAATATTATATAATAGAATAATATAATATAATATTCTTATATAGTATATATTTATATTTATAGTATTCTATATTATTTATATATATTATATATTGATATTATATTTTATATATATATAATATATATATATAATTTCTCATAAGACTTACCATCGTTTTATGAGGTCAATTTCAGTTTCCTTGCTTTTTGACTAAGGTGATTCAAAATATTTTCATTGCTGGGACTTCTGTGCTGAGATCTCGATGATTTGACGTACATCAAGATGTATGCGATCCTCTCCAAACTATTCCGTACTAGTTTTCAGACGCCTTAGGATGTGAAGGTTTTTCTATGTTGCGGGTGGGGTTCTTTCTCTGTTGCGGTGATACAGAATACTTGCTAGATAATTCAAGAGAGTAGCAATTTGTTGGAACATCCTTATGTCACTTGCCAAGCCGATCGCAGTTTTTTGATTTTTCATTTTCTAGCAGCCACTTTACGCTGCCAGAGACACAACTCTCCTTTTTAGTGTTATGCTCGTGAGGGTCTGGAAAGGTCGTCTTTATAAAAGAGGATGATTTTTTCAATATGCTTATAACGGTACATTGCACTTTTCTGGAAAAATATACTAAAGTGAAATGATAGTGGTTTCAATACAAGAGAAATCGATCAGTCAACAAAAAACAGATCATCAATAACGGAATAAAAACTGAGATGCGGTAACATGATTCGGGATCTGATGTAGGCACATTAAAACGATGTTTCTGGAAACTTCGGTGTTTTGGATTGTTATTTCATGCCTACAGCTGTCGCATCATTTATAGCTGTGATGAATATGGTATTTAAACTCTGTGTCTGCATTTTGTCTACCTTTTTCGAGAAGTGAATAATGTCTTTCAATAAGTTTATTGCACTGACAATGTCTAAATGGACTGTAATGTTTTGACAAGTGTAAGGTTATTTCAAAGAAATTTACGCTAAACGAATAATGTTTATTATAAATTCAAATTGCTGATTGAATTTAACAAGAGTAGCTTTCAGTGATAATCACGCAGGACATTCTTTATATTTTTCATGAGCAGTAATTGGGTTCAAGAGTCTCTTTAAAAAGGCAACCGTTAATGCCGTTTCACACGTTATTGTTTTTGGTTGATTTTCCCCCCCTCTTTTTTTTTTTATTTTGGCTACTAGAAAACTTTTATTTTATTTTCAGAGTTTTTGTGCGCTTCGGACTGAATCGAAAAAAAGTGCATATTTCAGAGATGAATCTAAGACGTTTCGAATTGCCCGAATTTTAGAAGAATCTGAGAGACATAGATTTAAACAATGTGCTACCATGATGTAATTTATGAGCTTTTAAAGGAATCATTCCGAATACGATTTGGCAATCTTGGATTCGCCTCATCAATTGAAGAGGACTCATCATTCTTCGGCGCTCATAAATTTTCGAGTTTTTAAAACGCAAGATAGCGAGTCTCCTCCAAATTACATTTGCCAATGGCTTTCCCTGAGAATAATCAATAACGGAACAAATGATCAAAAATCCTCTCGTAAAATAACAGGAGTATCAACTCATAACCACAATCGCGTACTTACACAAAGTGAAACTGTTCTGTTTGGGAAATATCCGTTGTTTTCATCAGCTAATAGCTGAAAATTTTTTTACTTTTTTCTTATTACTTTCCACTTTTTTCCTTTGTATAAGTGAATTAAATGACTGTATGTTTCATATTATATAAATCGATCGGACTCGTATACTTGAATTATTTTGGACGATAGAGCTAAGGCAGTTCTCAAAACGTGGTCCTCCATTAGCTCGGAAACTAAGAAGGCTTACTAAATTCATCCTTTTAGCTGGAGTTCATAATTCAGTATGTCCAGAGTCCTTGAGCCCCTAATTGCAAGACTTGCTAGGGCCAATACGTAATATTTTCAATTTTTTGGTACAGGATTTTCTCTATTTCTTCACTTTTTTCTTAATTTTGAGTTGTCCCAGTTGTTTGTTCTTCTGCTTTTCCAGATTTTTTCTGAATAAGAGGTATATATTATAAATATTATAATTAATTTAGTATATATCTATTATTATATATATATATATATATATTTATATATATATTTATATTTATATATATATTATATATATTTTAAATATATATATGTTTTAGTTTTTAGGTATGTCTGTGAAAAAATTTCACAGTCGAAAATTTCGGGGGGGCTGCAGCCCCTCAGCCCCCCTGGCTACGCCTTGTTATATATATAATATATATTAATTATTTATATTAAATATTAATTATATATATATATATATATTAATTATATAATATTAACTATTATATATTATATATATATTTATATATTTATATATATTATATATATATATATATATATATAAAGCATAATCAAATGACAGATATAATTAATAAGTGTTACACACATCTGATTAGTTTTCAAAACAAAAAAATGTATATGAAACTAATTTACCTAGCTTTTTGTACTTTTCTCTGTGTAAGTAAGCTGCAATTCAGCATTGGAAGCAGTGTGGTCCCTGTTGTCAACATTGAACACGGTGAAAGTCATGATACCACAGACGTGTCGTTAAATGAAACAGATTTTATCTCTAATATAAGCACTTCAAATGCACAACTTCAAGAAATCCCTATTGTTCGGGCAAAACAAGGAGAAATTCAGGGAATCAGAGATACGGCGATAAATGGAAAGGAATTTTTCTCTTATATGAGCATTCCTTATGCACGATCTCCAGAAGGAAATCTAAGATTTAAGGTAAGATTATATTTTAATTATTTTCTAAGTATCTTCCATTAAATTGATAAACATATTCATCGTCAATTTTTTTTAACTTTTTGCACTGTTCAAAGATTAAGTCAGATATAGAGTTCAAAATTTCAAATTACAAATTGTTTTTGCTAATTGTGTCAACTTAAAAATGCAGTTACAAATTTGTTTAATTTTTCGAAGCGCTATTATATTTAACATTTCAATGTAGTATTTTTTTAAATAAATATTTGCGTGGGTCGCAGGGCAGAAATGTAGCCGGTAAGACTAGCAGATGAGTCAGAGAATCAAATGAATCAAGTGTGCCTGTGCTAGATTTTACTAATTGAAAGACTATTTAAAATTTTATTGTGGTTAATTAAAATTATAGGGCGTCTTTTCAAATGCACACTGAAAACTTCTAATTTTTGGGTATTTTAATTCTTATTTTTAAATATTAACTTTTATCATGAATATAAATGTAAATTTCTCGTTCTCATAACAAAATGTTACCAGTATATTTTATCAGTGAAAAAAAAAATTAAACCTTTTTTTTATTACTTTTTTATTTAAGAAAACCCCCTTTTTTGTTTGTTTTTTGTTGTTTTTTCCAAGTTTTTTAAACTTAATTTTTTTTTAATAATTTTTATTGTTTTCTACTCGATTTATTAACAATTTTATAGCAGATTTAGAATGACT
>JABUQX010056633.1:17500-22123 GCA_015478945.1 Trachelipus rathkii
TAGCCCCTAAAAATTAAAATAATCGTAGATGACTGAAACTTGGAGAAGGGATCGGAGTGGAGCCGGATTCGGAGTCGGAGACGGAGTTGGAGTTGGATTCGGATTCGGAGTTCAGGGACCCTCGGAGGGGGGGTCCTCCGGAAATAGAAGAAGAAATGCATGGAATGCAAAACAAAGAAGAAGAGAAGAAAAGAAGAAGAAAGGAAAGAAGGAAGAAGGAAGAAGAAATGAGAGAAGGAGGAGTTGAGAAGGGATCAGGACAGAGGAGTCGGAGTCAGGTACCAGGTCTCGTGTGGGAGCGTGCGGTGTGAGTTATACATCAGTATACACAATGTTGGTGTCTTTATATATGTTATTCGGTCTGTAGGGCATTACCCCTCCGATGGAGGGGTAAGGCTCAGCCTTAGTTATCGGGACTGAGGCCTAAAACACGCTTACCCCTTCTGGTGATCCTCTCAGGATGTCACACAACCCTTTCAATGGGCCTCATCCATGGGTTTTTCTCTCGGAGGTGGGATTGTTTTGATTTAGATTACTTCTTGGTTAATGGAAACCTGTTTTATTCGTAAGTTTGTGATAATGTTAATATTTCTATGAAGGGTGAAATATAAACTGATTTGGTAGAGAAATGATGAGTTTTTGTAAGATATTACTTTGTTACCTGATGATGATGTGTTAGAACGTGAGACTAGGTTAAGTTTTTTGTTGAGTAAAGTCGTTTGCCCGAGAATTTATGCTAATGTTCGTTTATTCTAGTTCAAATGATGTTTACTCGGACGAGTGACACTTTGATGGGATAGTGATCAATTCAGGGATCAGTTCAGAATGCTGGAATTTTTGATAGTTTGGTCCCTTTGTTAAGGGATTTTTGTTTAGGATAATAGTCTTTCCTCGCTTGCTGATCCAGAAAATGATACTCGTAAATATGACCTGATTAATAGGTCAATAGAATCATAGGGCAGGTGGTGGGCGATAGGGGACTGCAGGGAATGGGTGGTTTGATTTACTGATTTACTGATTTACTGGGGGTGTAAAAACACTATTCAGCTTTAACTGTGATTTTTATTCAAAGAACTTATTATTTTTAATGTTATGTCAGGATAAAATTTTTGTTTTAAGTTTATGTTATGTTTTGGATATAAAATTTTGTTATGCTTTGCATTGGATTCGTGTTGGGTTAATGATATTATGACGGAGGTTAATGACGGTTATTTTGTTAATATTAGAAGTGGTATGTAAAAAATTTGTTCGTTAGCTTATATTTTTCAGTATGATGGCTTAGACATGGTTTTGCCTAAATTTTTGTTAAATATTACGATGTTAAATGTCAAAAAACTTTGATATGTATAGAGATATGCCTTGAAAAAGTGTAAATAGGTTACGTTTTGTATGAAGTGTTTATGTAGTTTACTGTTATTAAGCGCGGGAGTTATGTTTAATGTTAAATAGTGTTTATTCGTGCGTATGGTGTGTTAGGGTTTGTGTTGTAGCTTATAATTCTTGTTCAGGCTTGTTATTGGTTAGCTTTATTATGTAAAAAACGTATGTTTAACGATCTTTAGCATATATTGATGGTTATATAATAAGAACTTAATTTTTGTGTTATGCTTTATCCGATTAATGATATACGAAATGTGACATGATCAAATAGATTAACTAAGATCAACAAGGTAATGGAGGGAGGGGCTGGGGTGGTTGGTGGTTTTATTTTTTATTATAGGCATGATTTACTGCTTTAAAAATCAGTAATACTATTAAATTTAACTATGAATAATTATTTTCAAATACTTATTTTAAGTTATGTTTGTTAAAATTTGTTAGCTTATATTCGTTGGGTTGTATGATAATTAGACAAGGTTTTATGATAATTTTTGTTATATTACTGTGTAATGTAAATTCAGTTATTTATTTAGAGATAATGCTTTGAAAAGGGTTGAATAGGTTACGATTTTTGTACGCAAGTAGTTACTTTACTGGCGTTTAAGTGTGGAATCTTGTTATATGTTAGTGTTTGTTGTGCGTAAGGTATGTTAGGATTTTGTATTTGTAGCATTTTCTTCTAAGTTCTAGTCATGCTTATAGTTTAGTTTATTAATGTGAAAACTGTTTCGTTAGCCTTAATTACTATGATATTTTATTACAAGAACTTATTTTTGTAACTATGTTAATTAGTTGTTGTTGTTTTGTCTAACGAGATATATACCCTTTTTGAACTGATTTGGTTCGTTCGTGCGTCGTAATTCTTGTATTTAACTTTCTTTCTGATTGGTTGAAAGAAAGTAATTAAAAATTAACATTTAAGGGGTTGTTTTACGCATCGATTTCCGTCAGTAGGTTTATTTTTTGCTGTTGTGTGTGAGAATGAATCTCCTGCATATCTAACACCTAGTTGTTTGAATATCTTTCCGGGAGTTTTCGTTTATATCCAACGATGTGTTTATATAATAATAATAATGTCAACAACTAACGGAAACCGATACTTGCTTGTATTGTCTCCAGAGCGTTTCAATATAGACCCTTATTCTTTGCGTTGAAGAGTTATAAGATTATCATATTGCTTAGGTACAGGATGGATAGTAGGATAAATGTGTGATAAATCTGATATATCGACTATAGTGAAATATCTAATGGAAGAATAACGGTGAGAGGTTTTCTAAATAGATATTACACGTTGTTGTTCTCGTCGTGTGACGATATTAAAAACCTTGATGTACGCAACTACTGGAAACCTTCGATTGTGTTACCTTCAGACATACGTGTCTAGGTTTTACAGTTCGAACTCTGAAAATTATTAAACATTGGCTTAAAATAAAAACGAAATTAACATCAGCATCTTAACGATGTTTCATACTTGAGGATTAATAATTATAACAATGGTTGTAATTATGATATTATTACGGAAAATATGGTTTCGAGTATATAAAGTAATAACAGGGAGGCATTAATAACTATCAGCTTGGAAATGAATTTACTTCTCTCTTGTATGAGAGAATGAATGCTGTTGACAAAATATGCCGAAAAATGTTTTAGTGTTGCTGAATGCATTTATACTTTAATATCCTTTCAAAGAGGATGGTTAATTTTAGAGAGATATATAGACTTACCAATCTTGAATCCTAGGTTCTCTGATTAGATGAATTAATCATAATTTAAAAAAACTTAGCTTTTTATGTATTATTATCTGTTTGTATGTTATTTTATACGCTTTTTTCAATGAAGATTTATGTTTCTAGAAATGAAAACTTGTTTTACTTCCCTCGTAATGCGCGTTATTGACTAAGTTGTTAATGATAGCTGTTTATTCGTCTGGTTGTTTGTGTGTTAAGATATGGTATATGTTATAGTTATTAGCTTTAGGCGGGGTAAAACTTTATTTGTTTGTCTTTACCACACTTGGATATTATGATGATTAGGATAGGGTTTATTGCTAAATTTTTTGGTTAAAATATTAGTATGTTATCGTAAAATTAAATTGTCATGTTGGTGATATGTTATGAATAAAGTGTGAATGGATTTGTTTTTTGCGAGCCTTGTTAGTATATTTTACTGATGATATGTTTGGAACCTTTCGTTAATGTTAGAGTTTATTTCTTGCATAAGATGTGTCAGGTTTGTCGTTGTATATGATATATTCTTAGTTCTAGGCATGTTATGTTGGCTGTTATAATGTGAAACTTTTCGCTGGTCCTGTGATATGATAATTGGGCA
The DNA here is from genome assembly GCA_015478945.1 of Trachelipus rathkii. Taxonomy (NCBI): domain Eukaryota; kingdom Metazoa; phylum Arthropoda; class Malacostraca; order Isopoda; family Trachelipodidae; genus Trachelipus; species Trachelipus rathkii. Next base: position 21,209 of record JABUQX010056633.1, read on the forward strand.
CTAGGTTATGGTAAATTTTTGTTAAATATTACATGTTAATGTAAATTAACATTGTAATGTTAGAGACATGCTTGGACATGTGTGAATAGTTATTTTTGGATGTAATGTTAGTTTCTTTAACTGGTGTTAAGTGTGGACTTTGTTAATGTTAAAGTTTATTCGTGTGTAAGTTTTTTAGGTTTGTCTTTGTTACATTATTTTCTTAGTTCATGTTACGACATTGTAGCTTTATTGATGTGGAAACTTGTTAGTTAGGTATTTCGTTGATACAGTTCAATATGTTGATTAGATTAGATTGTGATAATTTTTGCTAATGTTACTGTGTAGTGTAGAGATTAACGTTAAGTACTGGTAGAGAATATCTTGAAAAGATGAGAATAGATTACGTTTTGCATGCCAATGTTGTTATTTAGCTGGTGTTTTAAGTGTGGAATTATTGGTTTAAATGATTACAGTTTTATTTCGTGTGAAGTGTTTAGTTTGTCTTTGTACATTTGTTTTTAGTTTTCATGTTACGGAATAGTTAGCTTTAATTGTGTGGGAAATTATTAGTTAGAGTATAATTCGTCTGATAAGTTGATATATAAAATGTTGTGATATATTTTGTTATATTTGCGGAAATTATAGGGTACGGTTTATGTTAGAGATATGCTTGAAAAGTGTGAATAGGTTACTTGACGTCTTTGTATGCCTTGTTAGTTTTTACTTTCCTGGTGTTAAGCATGCGAAACTTTGTTAAGTTAACAGTTTATTCGTGGGTAAAGTTGTGTAGGTTTGTCTTTAGTACATTATAATCTCATAGTTAGATGATGTTAAGCTAGCTTTATTATGGTGAAAAAAATTTGTTAGCTTAGCAATTTCATCTTGATCAGGGTAGTATATAGAATTTGTTTTTTATGGTTTATGTTTTATTCA
>JABUQX010056634.1:2500-5000 GCA_015478945.1 Trachelipus rathkii
TAGTAGAATCCATGAAAGCCTCCGACCGCCTGCAGAGTCCGATGCTAATGCTACGTAAATCACCTCGGTAGTATATAATATATATATAATATATATATATATATATTATATATATATAATATATAATATATATATATATATTTATATATATTATATATATATATATATATATATGCTTATATATTGATTATTATTAATTTGTCTTTTTATATTAGGTATATATTATATATATTATATATATAACTATATATATATATATATATACATTATGTATTATAATTATATATATATATATATATATTATATATATATATATATATATATATATATATATATATTATATATTTATAATATTAATATATATATACATATATGGTTTTACACAATTGATTTAGATATTGCCTAGTTATTAGTATAATATAATTAATTAAAGTTAAAGATGAGGGTAATAGCCATTCCGTCTATAAAATCAATTTAAAAGTTATTTATTATATATGGTACCATTAAGGAAGTTGAGATTAATTATTAAAAAACTAAGTCTTAGACTAAAAGTATAATTATTTATAAACTTAAAATAAAAATTATATTCCTTTATTAAAACCAATAAGAATTCTTAATAGTAAACTATACTTTCATTTTTCAAAAAAAGGTGCGGAAACAAAGAGCGGAAACTTTTTTTTTGTTCCGCACGTGCAAGTCCGCTAATTTCCTGACGTCTCCGCACCTTCCGCTAAGTGTCCGCACATATTCTGGTAGTCCGCTCGGAGCGGACTAGCGGACTAAGAAGCGGAAATTGCCCCCCTTGATAAAAAAATAATTATATATATATATATATATATTTATATATATAATTATATATATATATATATATATATATAATATAAATATATATATATATATATATATATATATATATATATATATATATATATAATATATATATATATATATATATATATATATATTAAAGTGCTTGGCATCGTTAATGAAAAATAACATATATAATTATATATATATATATATATATATATATATATATATATATATATATATATATATATATATATATATATATATATATATATATATATATATATATATATATAATATAATATATAATATATAATAATATATTTGTTAATATTAATTTTATTCATACATCAGTAGATGTAGACAGGTAGCCACAGCAGCTACAGCCCTCTACAAGTACAAGAGGTGCTCAAGTGACACCTATTAGAATGGCGCTCTTCTGATCGGGTAACGTTAGCCAATTTGTTCAATGGGATCGCTGCACATGCCCTTTCAATTTCATCACGAAAGGCAGGTGTTGTAGACGGTTTACTGCAATACACGACATCGCTATCGTTTATGATCCCCTATAGGTAAAAGTTTACGGGTGTTAAATCAGGAAAACGTAAGGGGAACTCAACTGCACCTCGTCATTCTATCCAGCGGCAGTGCACATTATCGTTCAGGAATAGGTGACTGGACGACGATCGTAACCACTTTTGAGTCCCTCGTCCAATTGTAGATGACTGTAGTAACTTCTCTACATCTACTGATGTATGAATAAAATTAGTATTAACACTTGTATATATACTTTTATTACTTCCACTGAAGTGTGTGTATACATTTTTTTAGCTGACTCTGTATATATATATATATATATATAATTATATATATATATATATATATATATCTCTTATATAATGGTATACACATATTTTTAAATAAAAATATATATATATATATATATATATATATATATATATATATATATATATATATAGTATATATATATATATATATAGTTAGAAGTAGAGATATAGTGCACTCGCAGCGATGAAATTATCTCCCATTGGGCCTATGGTGTGTAGGGTTTACCATGACATTCCAGTGCCTAATGGTTCGCCTTTCTCTTTTCCGTTTCATATCCACACTCCTCTTCCAGACAACATCTTGCACCACCTTATATCCACATATCTTATACACATACTTATATCCACACCCCTCTTCTAAATAACATCTTGCAGACATCCCTATACCTTATATCCCAATATGTGAGAGAGAAAGAATTGCCCACAGCATATGTTCTGCGTGTCATGGAAGGCGACTAAGTGGAGAGTGGTGGTTGGGTTGGCTGCCCACTACCAGTTATCTTTTGTCAGGAATGCTAATTCATGCCTCGAAGAAGGTCGTGATAGCCGTAGGAGACCTATCTTTCGGGGAAATGTATGAATCGTATGGATACACGGAATTTCAGAGGAATAAATATTGAGGAAGAAGAGGAGAGAGGTGATGGATGTATTTATGAAGGATAAATTTGATTTGCTTGCTTAGATTGAAACAAAGATGAAAGAAAACGGTGAAAATGAGTGATGTGGTGTGAAATGTGTATGTGCTGGTGTGGAAAGGAATGAGAGGGAGAGAGAAGGAGTTCCAATTCTGCTGAGTGATCTGTGCTACAGAGCTATGGTTAATTTTACTTGTGTGAGTACAA
>JABUQX010056634.1:10000-13092 GCA_015478945.1 Trachelipus rathkii
ACAGATTAATGTGTTATTGCAAGTGAGCAACTTAAAACAGAAAGAAATTGCAGCAAAACTTGGGGTTTCAACTCAAACAGTTAGTAATATTAAAAAGAAATTGAAATACGGTCACAGTTTGAGCTCAAATAGGGTTGGCAAATGTGGAAAGAAAAGAAAAACAACACCCAGGGAGGACAAAAAAAAGAGTTCAAATGGCTCTGAAAAATAGAAGACTATCATGTAGGAAGCTTTCCAATGTTCTATCAGCAGAGGGGATTATTATTTCTATAAAAACCGCCAATAGGAGGCTATTAGATGCTGGATTAAAAGCCTATCGTCCAAGAAAGAAGCCTAGACTAACTTTAGAAATGAAACGGGCACGTAATGCCTGGGCTCAGACTCATATTCATTGGACTTCTGAGCAATGGGAGCAGGTAAGAGTTGATCAGATAGATATTATTTCTTTTATCACTCATAAAAGAGCATTTGTTATTAGTAAAATCGCAATGACACTTGAAAATATCATTATTACTGAATTATCAACCATCTATGGTTTAAAATCATGAATTTCTGTACTTGTTTCACTACTTGCATCATCTTCTATGCTTTTCCTACTGTTCATATTGTGTTTTATATTGCTCCAGATTGTATTATCTGATGAATCCACCATTGCTGTGCTTGATGATCGTGTGCAGAGCGTGAGAAGGCGATCAGGTGAGGAATTTAAACCCGAATGCCTGAAAAAAACGGTAAAATTTCCACAGAAAATCATGGTGTGGGGTGCCATTTCTGTTCATGGCCCAAGTCGATTGATGATTGTTGAAGGCACCATGGACCAGCATAAGTATATAAATGTACTACAAACTCGTTTACTACCTCAAACAAGGGATTGGTTTGGCGATAGACCTTGGATTTTTCAACAGGACTCCACCCCGTGTCATTCAGCGAAGTTAGTAAAGAGATGGTTCGCACAGAATGGCTTAGAGGTACTTCCATGGCCTGGAAATTCACCTGACATGAACCCTATTGAGAGTTTGTGGTCCGTGTTGAAAGATGAAATACACGATGTTCCAATTACGGCCAAAGTAAAGCTCATGGAACGTCTTATTCAGGTTTGGTTTCATTCCGAAAAAATCCGGAATTTGTGCAGAACTTTAATTACTGGCATGCCCAGTCGCGTTAAAGCACTTGCAGGTGCCAAAGGTGTCCAAACCAAGTACTAAAATATTTATATTGTCCTGATGTATTAAAATAAATTCAAAAAAATTGAAATAAATTAAATTTCATAACCTTTCTATTCAAAAAAAGCAAATTTTAAAAAAATCCATAATAAATATGCCAGTACTGTATATATATATATAAACCATTATTCACATACTTGACCATTATTAATTAATTTTAAGGAATGAAGTAATTTCTCTCATGCTTCCTCGTTTGCTTCACAGATGGATTTTCCTATGTAATTTTAATCAACTCGAAAATGTAACGGAAAACTATATATATATATATATATATATATATATATATATATATATATATATATATATATATATATATATATATATATATATATATACATAACTATTTTTAAAATATAATACATATATATATATATATATATATATATATATATATATATATATATATATATATATATATATCATCGTCGTAGCGTGGATTTTTTTTTTTTTTTTGCATGGGGAGGCTGATAACAATTATGTTTGTAAAACTATTAAAGGATTAATACTCCCATTTACAATTAGGTTTGATATATATATATATATATATATATATATATATATAATATATATAAATAAAAATATATATATATATATATATATATATATATATATATATATATATATATATAAATATATATATATAATAATATATATATATATATATATATATATATATATATATATATATATATATATATATATATATATATATAATAATATATGTATATATATAATATATATATATATATATATATATATATATATATATATATATATATATATATATATATATATATATTGCAACATTGGAAAGAGTGAGAGTGAGCGAGAATTTTTTGTTAATCAGCCGAAAGCCGCGATCTGCCTCAGTGATCGTATTTTTTTGTTTTAATTCCACAACTGAGTCTAACCGTCGCTCTCGCTTGTACAACGACGATGAGCGCGGCAAAGTATTTCTAGCCTCAATATTCTTTTCACCCTTGGCTTGCACAAAAGTTCACTATCTACATAGAATAAAAACAAAATTAAATGTAGCTGGTAAGTATTTGATTATATTTATTTGATTCTTAAGGAAAAATTATATAAGAAAATAATGTATTCTGAACCTCAGTCTCCTATGACTCTACGCCATTGATATATATATATATATATATATATATATATATATATATATATATATATATATATATATATATATATATATATATATATATATATATATATATATATATATATATATATATATATATATATTTTTCTATATATAATATAATATATATATATATATATATATATATTATTAAAACGTAGTTCTTTTCGAAAAAAATACATGCCCCCACCACCCAAATAAAAAAAACACGCTATTTTTCGATTTACTTCTGTTCGAAATTCGATGAAACAAACGCAATAAGAAAGAACTCGGCTAATCATTTTCAAATCTACAAAAAAAAAAATAAATAAAAAAATAATAAATAATAAATAAAACTGGTTTAGCAGAAAAAGTTATCTTCATTTCTGAGTTTTAACAAAAATATAATTTAGGAATGAAAAAAGAAATTCAGTCGAATCATGAAAAATCACACACCAAAAGAAAGATCTGACCCAACCATTCAAAATCTGTTATAAAAATGAAAATAAATAGAGTTGAAAATAATGAAAAAAAATTGCAAAACCATATTTGCAAAGAAAAGTAAAAAATATTTTTTTTTTTTCAAGGTAAATTTTTTTTTCCTCTCTCTCTCTATCTCTCTCTCTCACTCTCTCTCTCTCTCTCTCTCTCTCTCTCTCTCTCTCTATATATATATATATATATATATATATATATATATATATATATATATATATATATATATATATATATATATATAT
>JABUQX010056635.1:0-2500 GCA_015478945.1 Trachelipus rathkii
ATATATATATATATGCATATATATATATATAAGGTTATATATATTAGTGATGGGACGATTAATCGTCATTGTCATCGGCAAAATCGGCATATGTTCTTTCAATCGTCATCGTCAATTTTATTTTGCCGATTAATTTAACATATATATATATATATATATATATATATATATATATATATATAGTATATATATATATAGTATATATATATATATATATATATATATATATATATATATATATATGTTATATATATATATATATATATATATATATATATATATAGGCTTCTAGCCCTGTATTGAGCCACAAACCATATCTCAAAAACTACAACAGCTACCGGGAAAAGGGAATACATTGCTGGAATGCAGGAAAATTTTACTGAGGAAACTGTAAAAAAAAAAAAAAAAAAAAAAAAAAAAAAAATCATATCTCGAAAACTACAAAGCTAAGAATGAAATATATTTTTAAATCCTTGTAAAATTTTTGCTAGAAAATGTTTGGTTTATGCTAAAAATTAAATAAAATTGCCTATTTTTTGGGGGAAGGGACATAGTATATATATATATATACATTTGTAAAGGTATTACACGGCAAGCTGAGCCGTGGGGGAACACAGTAGGGGGACGTTTCTTCATACCCCGTAGGGGCGAGGAACCCCGCGACACCCAAATACCAAAGAGCAAGCTCCGAGACTCTCCCGGGGGGAAATAGTCCTACCCGTAGTTCCCCGGAAGGCCGGAGAGACCCGACTCCTGCCACATCGGTGGTATAAATTTCAGTACTCTTTTTTTAGTTATATAAAAAGCAAAATTTAATAGAGTTTATTTTAACGAGTAACCAATAAAAATCTCTAAATAGGCTCTCTAATCATATTACTATAATTATTAACAATAATTTTTTTTTATTTTTTATTTTTTTTTACATTTTCCTATCCAAAATTTTACCAGGATTCCAAAATGTATTCTTTCGCTGTAGTTATTGTAGTTTTTGAGATATAATTTTTTAATTTTTTTATATTTTTTTTTTACATTTTCCGCACTAAAATTGAACTGCAGCAATGTATTCCTTTTCCTGGTAGCTGTTGTAGTGTTTTGGAGATATGGATTGTGGCTCTTCTAGAGGCTGACCATATATATATATATTAATTATGCTATATATATATATATATATATATATATATATATATAGAAGTATAGTATATATATATATATATATATTATATATAGTATATATAGGTATATGTTGTTATATATATATATATATATATATATATGTATGTTATGTATATATATACCATTTTGCTTATGGTATGTATGACATTCCAGTGCCTAATGATCGTCTTTCTGTTCTGCGTTCATATCCATACTCATCCTCCAGACAACATCTTCGAGACACCAACTTTTATCCACACATCATATATACATTCTTATATCTACACCCCTCTTCAAGACAAGATCTTACAGACATCCCTATCCCTTATATCCCTATGTGTGGGGAGAAAAAATTGTCCACATCGTATGTCCTGCGTGTCGAAGGCGACTAATGGACGGTGGTAGTTAGGTTGGCTGCCCATTACCCTTTTGCCAGGAATACTAATGCATGCCTCGGAGAAGTTGTGACGCCGTAAGCGGCCTCTATCTTTCGAAGAGCGAATCGTATGGAAGGGCTGTAGAAACATCAGAGGGAATAAATGTTGAGGGAGGGTGATGGATGTATTTAGAGAGGGCAAATTTGATTTGCTCACTGTGACTGAAACAAAGATTAGGGGAAACGGTGAAAATGAAGGGTGTGGTGTGAAATGTGTTTGTATTGGTGTGGAAAGGAATAAGAGGGGAATAGAAGGATTTGCAATTCTGATGAGGGACTTGCGGTAGAGAGCTATGGTAGATTTTGTGTGTATGCGTATTAGAATTCTAAAGGTTAAATTTAAGTTTAAAAAGGTCAAAATTTGTGTGGTTGCCACATATGGTCCATCTGAGGGTAATATTGAAGAGAGTGCGATTTTCCGGGATAATCTGAATGATGTTTTGAATGGGGTGAGTAAGAGATTCAGTTCATTTGCCACATATCTGCCCACCCAAGGATTTTTTTATTTTTTTTACAGTTGTCACCACCACTCACGGGCAGACCCCTATTCAAAAAGGGGGTGTAGTACACTCAAAAGTTCACCCTCTAGCGCAAATTACGCATATGAGCACAGACGCAGGCTTTAAATTGAGGAGATTAAATTCAGCAGGAAATACAGAAGATGGAAGAGAATTCCACAGAACAGAGGTGGTGGGAAAGAAGGAAGCACCACAGCGAACTAGCCCTGGAGTAACCAATATCAACACAAACTCGTGCGATAGCACCCCTTGGTCTACGAGGGCGTCGTAAAGGTGGTGGTACGCCAGTGATAAGTTCCCTCGAACACCTGCCGCTGCCGTACCTATAGAAAAGAGATAAAGAACCAACATCACGCCGCAAAGATAGAGGGGTCAAGTGAACTGGAAATTACAG
>JABUQX010056635.1:15000-27500 GCA_015478945.1 Trachelipus rathkii
AGGATCTGACAAATGACAAAGATTTTCGCTATAAAATTTGGCTATATTTTTATTTTTTTGGAAAATAAGTTTCTAAAATTTCAATTTTAAACTGAAATAACTTTCCTTATGTTGACGTAATTTATTGTTTATAAAGCTCAATATTCGGCCCGAAAGTTCGGCAAAAAGCCGAATACCGAATATTCGGCAGGTATTTTGGTCACGAAGAATACCGAATACCGAATACCGAATATTCGGCACATCCCTTATAGCAAAGATATATATATATAGTTATAAGGTTGTTATATATATATATATTATTATTATTATATATTATATATATATATATATGCTATATTGTTATATATATATATATATATATATATATATATATATATATATATATATATATATATATATATATATATATATATATATATATATATATATATATATATATTATATATATATAATATATATATATATATATTAGAAGAAGAAGAGTATATATATATATATATATATATATATATATATATATATATATATATATATAGTATATATATATATATATATATATATATATATATATAAGAATAGTTATATATAATGGTATAGCTGGGTTAGGTCCCGCTACCACTTATTTATGCCCTACAAATGCTCATGCATGCCCCTCGATTTCTGGTGTATTTTTGCGCACCCTACCCCTAGTTCTTGGGGAACTAACAGAGGAAGTTGATAATATATATATATATATATATATATATATATATATATATATATAGTATATATGTAATTATATATATATATATATATATATATATATATATATATATTAGTGATGCTGCAGATGTCATTTTTTCGCATCCGCGGATGCGGATGTTTGATTTTAACATCCGCGGATGCGGATGTTTAATATATATATATATATATATAGAGTTTTAGACAAATTATATATATCTAATTAGATATATATATATATATATATAATATATATATATATATATATATATATATATATATATATATATATATATATATATATATATATATATATATATATATATATATATCGAGTTTTAGCCACAATCTATTAATATAATTGTTACCAGGGTGCGGGACGGGGACCCAACTCAAATGGAACCCATCAACCTCTTTCCCTAACCTCCGACCTTAATGAAAGAGATTTTACATGGATTATATACTTTTTGCCCTAGTATTGAAATTCAAATATGGGAAGGTTGTGCTTGAGAGACATCAATTTTTCTGCCTTTTCTGTTTTTTCTGCTGAGAGTCTGTTTTTCTCTTTTCATCATATATTAGCCCAGCATTGCTAAATACTCTCTCACTTGGAACACTAGTTGGAGGACAGGCCAGGTATTTCCCTTGCAAGTTTATACTTAAGCGTGGGTGATTGCATTTGCCTAATTAAATACTCCACCAACTGATAGATCGTCATTTGATTTTGTATCTAGTCGTTTTTCTTGGTGATAGTTATCAATCATTTGCACTCCGTATCTTTTGATAATGTGTGTGCTTCTTCATCACTACTGGACTTGTAGAAATTTTTCCAGTGAATCTGTTATTGATTTACTTTTGTAGAAGATGTTGGTTCTGTATATATTTCATTTTTTTCCTTTTAATGGATGGCTAATTAATAGACTGTTCGATTGAAGTTTTCCTTGCAAGTTTATCAAGCGTGGGTAAACATTTTGCTTACTTTCCACCGTGATTGGATCATCATTTGAATCTAATCGTTTTTCTTGGGATAGTTTTCAATCATTTACACTACATCTTTGGTAATGCGTGTGTTTCTTCATCACTACTGGACTGTAGAAATTCTTCCAGTGAATCTGTTATTGATTTGTTTGTAGAAGGTGTTGGTTCTGTAGATTTTGTTTTTTCCTTTAATGGGTGGCGAATTAATAGACTGTTCGATTGGTTTTTCAATGCAATAAAAAGTAACGATTTAACTTGTTTTAATATCGTTACAAAAAAAAAATTTGCTTTATAACGGAATCTAAGTAAGTTGCAATAGTATGAAGGTCATTAATTTCCACAGAACCAAAGCGTTTTTCTAGTTCTAGTTTAATTACATCTTCATTCTTTCTTTTTAAACCGTCATCAGTTTTCATTTGAAGATGGATCAAAATACTTCCTTAGCGTTGAGATTAATGGTATTAAGCATCGGAGACAGAAGCTGTAGAGGCGTTGATGGTAGTTTCAAATGGTTTCAATAGCTTAATGCAGTGTGATATGATGTCTTTTTCCAAATTAATAAGATTGTTAACTTTGGAATACGAACTGGCGTACGAAGCAAGAAGTTCTTTGAGCAATACTTCTTTCCATCATATGAAGTGTATTATTCCAGCGAGTTGGAATGTCTTTGATAACATTAAGATATGGAATATCAAGCCGTTTTTGAATTGCCTTCAACTCATTTACATTTTTATTTTATTTTTCACATTCATCTTAAGTATTTTTATTATAAAATTCTTTATCAAATCTCGACAATAAACATCCGCGCAACATCCGCAGGTCTAAGCGATGATGCGGATGCGGATGCGGATCTTTAATAATGTGCGGATGCTCCGCGGATGCGGATGCGGATGCGGATGTTACCTGCATCACTAATATATATATATATTAGGGATGTACCGATACCAGAAAAGAGGCCGATACCGATACCGATACTCCATTTTTTTAGGTGCCGATACCGATACCGATACTTTAATTAATATAATAAATACACAGTAATAAGATAGAACATTTGTGCACTGCTAGGCAACTCAAGATTGCATTCCCTGTACAAACCTTAGTCATTTATATTTCATATTTGGTTGTGCCCAAGTATATTTATTTTATAAATTAAAATAGTACCTTTAAGGAATAATAATTGCAAATATAATATTAATAACTTTTTTATGTTTGTGTTTATTTAAAAAATATTCCATTTCCATTTTCAAGTAAGTATTAACAAAGTTTAGCTACTAGCTTTTATGTTTTAACATGATTACAATTTACAAGAAGATTCTTTAACTAGCTACAATATAAAGAATAAAAATAATGAAAGAAGAGACCTCAATTAATCAGCCGAAAAGTTAAAATAAAAAAACGCTATTACTCAAACATGACATAATAAAATACTCCTTTAAGATAATCATTCAATACTCAAATTCAAAAATTCACAAATTGTGATGCAAAAACATTAAGCCTTCACTAGTATCTGGCGAGAGACTGTTCCTTTTTGAGGTGTTTACATTCCTACCTACACTATAAATACGCTCTCTCTCGACTGATGGAGGTGCTGATAATTATTTGCCTCCAAGCACTGATAATAATGAAAACCTTGGCCCATTTTCATGCCACCGCATGAAAGGATTCTCTTCAGTAGGCAGCATCTCATGTTTTCGTAGAGCCTCATCTCCTCTTTCACAGATTGAAAATTTAAATTATCTTTGCTCCTTGATGACTGTCTCTTCAGTTTTTTTTGATGGGGTTCCCTGGTGGTATTCCTTTGAAGGTGAATGAGATGTCAATGCAATTTTGGCCATGAGTTTATCAAAGTCTAACATATTCAAATCCTCTTCATCTTCAGTAGGTTTATTTGCTGAAAAGCCACCATCGTCACTATCAGTGCTGTTGCCAGGGGTTGCAGATAAGGCGGCTTCCACTTCTCTGTCTCTTTTTTTTTTTTTTTTTTTTTTTGTCAAGATAAGCTCCTTTGTTTTGTTTTTTTTATTTTTTTTTTATGTTGTGTCTACCCGGCTTGCGGTGCCATTCTTGTGGGGTTTCAGCAAGCTTAAGGAATTCTTATTAGAACCTTTTATTTACTTTTTTTACAGTTGTCACCGCCACTCACTGGCAGAACCCTATTCAAGGAGTGGGTTTTGAACGCCTCAAAAATCCATCTAACGCAAATTACACAGATGAGCACAGACGCAGGCTTTAAAGTGAGGGAAATTAAATTGAGTAGGAAACACAGATGATAGAAGAGAATTCCACAGAACAGAGGTGGTAGGAAAGAAAGAAGCACTGCAGCGAACCAGTCTGGAGTTACTAACATCAACACAAAACTCATGTGCCGACACAGCACCCCTTGTGCTACGAGGGCGTCGTAAAGGTGGTGGTACGCGAGCGGATAGTTCCCTCGAGCACTTGCCTCTACAGTACCTACAGAAAAGGGATAAAGCACCAACATCGCGCAGCAAATATAAAGGGTCAAGTGAACTAGAAAAAGTACAGGACAGTTTATATCTTTTGGCCTTTGAATCGACCCTATCCAACCCCCGCTCCCCACAGATATGAGAGCAGTACTCCATACAAGGGCGGGTGAGATCCTTGTATAGGTGGAGTAACTGAAAAGTGAAAAAGTCTCGCACTCTAAAGAACTGTCAGTTTCTTTGGAGTCGCCCTTAGCAACCACTGTGGATTTGAGGTTCAAAACATTTTTTTTTGTTTATGTTAGATGTTTATATCACAGGGAGAGACGAGAACCAGAAAGAGATAGGAAAGTTAAGTGTCTGAGAGAGATTTGTAGAGTTGGGTTTTAAAGAATTAAATTTCACAAGCTTGAGACGACCCGACCTGGAAATTTTTATTCAGATCAGCAAGAATAGAATCGAAAGTATTAAGACGAGAGGCATATCTAGACGAGAAAGATTGAGCAGAATTGATATGAGTTGAAGAATGAAGGGTCAAGTCAATGACATAGGAGTGGATAGAGTTAGATGTGCAGGTGAAGATCACTGATGAAAAGCAGGAATAAAGTAGGAGATAGAACAACCCTGAGGAATGCCACTTTTAACAGAGAACGAAGAAGTCACTCCATCAACAACAGCCAATATGGAACGATTTGAAAGAAAGCAAGACATACTTAACAATTACGGTCGAAACCCAAAGGAGGAGCTTGGAGAGCATTGACGCGTGTCATACCCGGTCAAATGCTTTGTCAAGCGCCACCACACAAGTCTTCCGTAGTTCTAAGGGCGGAAAGCCATAAATCTGTTAAATAGGAAGTATATCCAGTAGATGTCGAGCACCGAAAGCCGTACTGGTAATCAGAAAGAAGGGGGAAAGAGATTCCAGATGATCTAAGAAGTGAGAGTTGGGAAGGGTTTCAAAGATCTTAGAAAGAATACAAGTGAGAGCTATAGGGCGATAGTTAGAAGGATCAGAGCAGCATCATTTTTTCGGAATAGGTTGGACATATGCGCGCTTCCAACACTGAGGGAAAGTGCTAGTATTGAGGCATAGAGAATATAGTTGAACGAGGGGTGGGGTCAGCACGGAAGCACACTTCCTCAAAACTCGGAGAGGAATGCCATTCGGGCCACCCGCCTTCCTAACGTTCATAGATTTCAGGAGCTCATGCACCCGATCAAATGAAATGACAGGTAAAGGCATAGGACAACTGAGAGGAGAAGGAGGAGGAAGAGGAATACCAGAATCGTCCAGGGTTGAATTAGAGGAAAATAGGAGGCCAAAGAGATGATTGGCCTTTTCAGTTGGAGTATTAACAACATAATCATCAGAGCGAATAAGAGGAGGAAAGGATGATTTACAGAAGTTGTTAGAGATGTTTTTGGCAAGAGGCCAGAAAGATTTGTCAGTAGGAGAAAAGGAGGTCAACCCACTTTCGTTTAAGGAAAGTCCGCTTTGCTCGTCGAAGAGTATCCCTTGCAACGATTTCAAGCTGAATGAAAATTGGCAAGAGTGATAGAGAACGAGAATTTTTCCACACCCGATAAGCATTGGTTTCTTGCCTGGAATGCCAGGGAAACAAGCACGATCGAACCATGAATTTTGAGGAGAAAAAGATTTAGTCCAAGAAGGAATGAACCTGCTCATCCCATTAACAATTACAGTTCCCACTTTATCGGCAGAATCTGAAGCGTCTTAAGAGTCAAAGCAGTCACTAATTATAAAGGCGTAGAAGCACCCAATGCCCCCAATCGACCCAATCAGCGAAACCGCATAGGGCAGGATGGAGATGTTGAGAGAAAGTATTAAAATTAAGTGAAATAAGGTTGTGGTCAGATTTACTGATAGAGCGAAGGTGGTGTATTTATAGAGAGAAGGACCAGTGGTGAAACATAGGTCAAGTGTTCAAGAATCGGTTGAGACGATCCGGAATGTGTGTGTAGGTTATTTAATCAGCTGCTCCAGATTGTTGAGAATACTGAATGATTCGGCTTCCTCACCACATCAGTACGAGAGGAATCCAACAATTCGTTTTGTGTACATTGAAATCCCTAAATAGAGAACCTCAGTATTTGATGAGAAGATATAACAGTCTTGTGAGAAGTAGTAAAGGTAATCAAAAATGGCATGAAAATCTGTTCTGTTAGGGAGAACAGTAGCAGAAGCATAAGAATATTGTAGTAGAAGGGAAGAAAGATCTTAAGCCACAGAACATCGAAGTTGTGGGAGATTCGAGATTCTCGAGACGTTATAGGAATGTTTATAGAGTTTATAGAGTAAGTACATACTCTCCACCCTTCAACGGAAATATAAAATAAGTTGGCAGTTGGATATATTAAACGTGAGTTAGTTGATGAATTTTTAGCCATCTAAATCTCAGACAAGAGCATAAAATTAGGGTTTAGAGTTGAGATAGTATTCCATGATGCAGAGTTAGAGTGCAAGCCATTGATGTTGGTAAATTCAAAAGAAAGCCACGCCTATGCAAATCTGCTATCATACACGCACACGTAAATCAAAAAAAAAAAAAAAACAGACAGAAACAAAAGACAAAACCAAAGGAGAAATGAGAAAAATTTATTCGTACGCTAAAACCCTAAATTTTAAAACGATAAAACTCTATTTACAGCAAATATCTAAAAATATGAATCCAGAGTTGAAAACACTCACGCACTCACCTCACATGCTCACGAAATTGAGTACAAAAAAAGAAAAACTAAAAATGTAGATAAATCTGTATAAATTATAATAATGGCAGTCCAAATAGGTAAATTTTACGCTAAAGACCAAGTTGGAGAACGGCTAAAAATCTAAGTTAAAAAGGAAATCGAGGAAAAAAACATAAGTTGGTACTAGCTATCTATATCGAACTAGATTTATTATTGAATTTAAAAGTTTCTCATAATTCACCCAAAAAGTAAGAAGTATCGGCCATTTTAACCGATACCATCAAAATGGCCGATATTACGGATACCGATACCGGATACTATCGGTACATCCCTAATATATATATATATTACCGGCGCCATGGTATTATCGGTAAAGCGACAATGTTGCAAGGCAATGGACCCGGGTTCGATCCCTCCTCCGGATCCTAGGTAGTAATTACCTAGAGCTGATCCACTCATAAAATAGGGCATTGCCCGTTAGGATCCAACTTTAAAATATATAAACATTATGATTATGATTATGATTATTATTATTATTATTATTATTATTATTATTATTATTATTATTATTATTATTATTATTATTATTATTATTATTGGTCACATTGGTTGCCACATTAGCTACTAAGGCCTGCTGCTGTTGTGCCATGCTGTTATTATTATTATTATTATATTATTATTATTAATGCACCTCTATTTCTTATTTTTTTTCATTTTATTTCACATTCGTTTTTCTAAAATTGAATAATTCTGACCTCCCCCCCCCCTCATAGGGGTAACTTGAAAGGGGTTGGGGCCAGGGAACATGGTTCTACCATTATTGTCAAATGGTCCCCACCAGAAATTTATTTCGTCAATAAAAATTCCTAAGACTTGCTGAGGTTCTCAGATAAGAGGTTCATGCCCCCCCCCACCAAGAAAATTTCTTAGTTACTATAATGCGCCCCCCTCTCCCTCAAGATTTAGTTGCCCTTCAATTATTAATAAGAACTTCTGTGTACCAACACATAATAATAATAATTAATAATAATAATAATAATAATAATAATAATAATAATAATAATAATAATACACATAATAATAATAATAATAATAATAATAATAATAATAATAATACACACACACACACACACACAATAATAAATAATAATAATAATATAATTTTTGGGCAAGGCTGGCTGTAGCAGGTAAATTTTCTTTGCTTCTTCCAACTCTAGGTTCTCCACACATTAAAGCTCCAAATTCCACTCAAAATTTTGGCTCCAGCAACCCAGGCTCCTGGGTCCAAAACCTTGACCTGCTACCCAGGCCTGCACAAACCTAGACTCCGGCTATGACCATATCTCCTGCCCAAAAACCTGACCTGCTTCCCAGGCTCCTGCCCCAAAACCTTGACTCCGCGACCATGGTCTGGCACAAAACCTTGACTCCGGGACCATGGCTCCGCCCAAACTTTGACTCCGCGACCATGGCTCCGCCCAAAACCTTGACTCGCGACCCAGGCTCCGGCACAAAAACGTTCAACTCACCTGATTCCTGGCAAACACCTCCTTCCTCGTTATAATTGTAATCAATTCGCTTTAAAGCTCCACTTGAAAGTGATTTTTTTGCTCGCCTGGATGGTAGTGGTTATGAACGATGGACATTGATTTCTCGCTCGCAGGAACGTTGGTTCGAATCCCAGCGAAGACACGTTCCTTGCCTTTACAATTATTTAATAAACCTTTTATACTTATTTGTATTATCCTGTGGTTTTATTTTCTAATATATATATATATATTAGAGTATGAGTTATATATATATATATATATATATATATATATATATATATATATATATATATATATATATATATATATATATATATATTGTAATGAGTGTAAGAGGGATTAAAAGTAGGTTTACCGTAAACCTACTTTTAATCCCTCTTACACTCATTGGTTTTCCTCACATACTACCCACACAAAATTGGTATTCTTTCTTCCCTTTTTCTTAGAGCCTTGCGTATATGTTCCCCCCCTTTCTTACAAACTGAACTCAATTATATCTTCACTACCTTCAGCAAACTTTCTTACCCCAAACATATCATAACCCGTTCCCTTAAAAAAGCCAAACAAAAATTTTACAACCCAACCATTGATTTACCACCCAAATCCTTCTCTTATTTACCTGTCCCACATGTACCTCATACCTCTATCAAAGATCTTTACCTGAATCTTTAAGACTTACCTCTTCTAATACATCTTCTCTCAAACGGATTTTCAAACCTCCCACACACACTCCCCAAAACATCTCCCAATGTGTGTACAAAATCCCTTGTTTTAACTGTAACTCTTGCTACATTGGAGAAACAAATGACTTCATCAGACGTAAAAAACAACACAATGAAGACCTCATAAAAGATTCACAAAATTCTGCCCTTACCTTACACAGATCACAACTCAATCACAAAATTAACCTTAATTACATGACCCCCATCATACAGGTACTCAACCCCCTACAACGCAAAATAATTGAATCCCTTTGTATAAAAAATCTTCCCAACTATAACATACTACAAGGCGAATACTCTTTAGATCCCACACTTAACAAATTATTGATCACCACACCTTTTTTCAAAAAAATCTTAACACAACATACATAATTAATTCATTTTCTTTTTCATTGATTTAAACTTTCCACTTTTCATTGATTTAAACTTAAAATTTTTTTAGTCTTCCACTCACTGCGTCGGACAGAGGATCCAGCACGGATCGAAAGCTAACGCCCTTCACAATCAGAAGACTGTCTCTTATAATATATATGTAATAATCATTGTGTTTTAGATTACTTCAGGCCTCCTATTATTCTACTAACATAACCTAGCGATTAACTGCTTTGAATTTATCTATATATATAAATATATATATATATATATATATATATATATATATATATATATATATATATATATATATATATATATATATATATATATATATATATATATATATATATATATATATATATATATATTATAAATTATAATTACCCCCCAGTCTTGGGGAGAGAATGGTGGTGATATATATATATATATATATATATATATATATATATATATATATATATATATATATATATTATATTTTATATATATATAAATTTATATATTTATATATATATATATATATATATATATATATATATATATATATATATAATATTTCAGTTAAATAGAGTGTTGTAACTTATTCAAGAGAGATGATAGGAAGTCTGATATTGTATAAATCTTGAACAACCTTTCCATGGAAAAGTCTCCAAAAGCACATTCAAGACATAGTGCTTCACACTTGTCTACGAAAAAGGAAGGTGAAAAACTAAAAGATCAAAGCTGTAGAACCTCTCCAATGTCTGCTAAAAAGGAGGAAGAAAAACAAGATCCAGAGTTAGAAATTGTACCCTTATCTGTTAACAATAGAGAAAATAAACTAGATCCAGGGTTAGAAAATGTACCCTTGTCTGTTAAAAATAGAAAAAATAAATTAGATCCAGGAATAAGAACTGCGCGGTTTTCTGATAAAAATGGTAAAGGAAAGCCAATATATATAAAATTAAAAACTTTCTCCTTGCCTATTAAAAAGAGAAAAGCTAAGCTAAAACCAAGATTCAAAACTGTTAACTTGCATGTCAAAAGTGAAAAAGAGAAACCAAGAGATCCAAGGTAAGATCTCCCTTCTTGCCTGTTAAAATAAGATATCGAAAATCAAAGCTTTGGAACTATACCTAGTACTATCACCAATACTACTACTACTACTAATGCTGCTACTACTACTAATGCTACTACTACTACCAATAATAAATACTACTACTACTACTAATAATAATAATAATAATAATAACAATAACTAATAATAATAATAATAATAATAATAATAATAATAATAATAATAATAATAATAATAATAATAATAATAATAATAATAATAATAATAATAATAATAATAATAATAATAATAATTCTTTCCAGCACTGCAGCACAGTCTTTTGTTTCAACATCTACAGTTCAAACCCATTCATCTAAAGCTAAAAAAGCGGAGACTATCTCAAAGGTGAAGGAAAAAAACTTTGAAGAAAAATCTCCGAATTTTTGCAAAAAAAATCCTAGTAGTGCTCCTACTATTGTTACTACTACTGGTGATGCAACTATTGTAGATATAAATGTACCTGAACCCTTACCAAATAAAACTAGAGAAAGAACACCAATTGTTCGAAGAATAAAAACTGAACCCTTGTTTGTCAAAAAGGAAGAAAAAAAGCGATTAGTTCGAAAGTTAGAAACTGAACCCTTGTTTGTCTTAGAGGAAAAAGAAAAACCAATTGTTAGAAGGTTAAGAGCTGAACCCTTGCTTGTCAAAGAGGAAGAAGTAAAACCAATTGTTCAAAGGTTAAGAACTGAACCCTTATTTGTCAAAAAGAAAGAAAAAATACCAATTGATCGAAGGCAAAGAGCTGAACTCTTGTTTGTCAAAGAGGAAAAAGAAAAGCTATTTGTTCAAAGGTTAAAAACAGAACCCTTGCTTGTGAAAAGGGAAGAAGAAAACCAATTGTTTCGAAGGTTAAGAACTGAACCCATATTTGTCAAAAAGAAAGAAGAATAACCAATTGTTTGAAGTTTAAGAACTGAACCCTTGTTTTGTCAAAAAGGAAAAAGAAAAGCCAAGAAATTCAAGTTTGCGAACTGCCAACTTGCGTTTTTAAAATAAATATATAAAACTAAGAACTCAGAGCTTTAGAACTCTACCTAGTACTACTACTACTACTACCAAAGCTACTTATAATAATAATAATAATTAATCTTACCAGCACTGGCACGCACCTACCTTTGTTTACACATCTAAACTGTTTCATGACTTCATTCACTCTAAGCTAAATACGTGAAACTTATCTCAAAAGATAAAAAGGACGGAAAAAAGCAAGAAATTCTCGAAGTTTTTCCAAAAAATGCTCCTACTGGTTCTTCTAATTTTACTTTGCCTACTATCTCTGATGATGACACTACTAATTAATTAGATAGATTAATCATTATATACACCTACTATTTAATATATATACTATTCATAAAAAGAGAAAGAGTTTTAAAATTATTCTGAGCACAAAGCACAAATGTATTGAAGAAAATTGCCATTAAGCATTTATACTATTATAACCTTGTTTATAAGGTCAGCTACAGTTCATCTGTTTTTACATCTCCTGTTGAGTAGAAGTAGCACTTAGAGGTAAAACGGCGAAACTATCTCGGAGAGAAAATACCGGTTAGCGTTTAAGTTTTTCCGGACATGGAAAAAGAAAAATGTTATAGTTTTATTAGTACTACTAAAATTAAACTTAAATATATTGGCGGTAATATTAAAAGTGGGCAGGCCCCTTAACTGCTTCTGCAATCTTTTAGTCATACAAATATCTTAATTGGAACAAAATCTATAAAGCCTGTTTTAACGTGAGAAACGATTTGTGGTGAAATTTGAAAACTTCGTGAAGAGTTTTCATCTTCAATTTTAGTACTGCCACTTTCACTCACCTTGCAGAAACAAAATTGTTACCAATATTCCAAATTTCTGATTACATCATGCAAGAATATATTATGTTGTAGAAAACTATCTAAAGATACAA
>JABUQX010056635.1:32500-42500 GCA_015478945.1 Trachelipus rathkii
GCATTAATAAGAATAATGTTTCTTCCTCAGTAAGAGCTTGGAGGTTAAAGTGGAACGCAATAAGTAATATATTGGAATGATGTGTCCAGCTGGCATTCCGAGAGGGGAGAGGGAGCAAGCATTTTTGAGTAAACAAATAGAACGACTAAATGACGGGGGCCACCTTCTGATGCCCCAACGTTTAGGCGCCTGGGTGTCAAGGCATACCAGGCGACGAATCGCTGAGGTTATGCAGATGATTCCAGGTGTAGTAGAAGGAATAAAGCGGAAATCACCTGCTGCTAGAAGTAGGGAGGGACCCGAGGTGGGTCAGGCTGAGAACCCTACAGATGGTAGTTTTTGTTGATGTTGTTGTGTTCGCCTTGGTTTAATAACTTTTTTACTTGAAGAGCCAGTTTCATAAAAATTAAACCTCAGACTTCTCCATAAATGAGCAATTATAACATAAAACAAATGAAACATAAAAGAAACATAACAGATGAGGCCTGGAAAGGCTTAATATTTCATAAGGAAGGTAGTCCTTCTCCTCACAACAGGTCACAGGCCAGAAACTAAACAACTTCCAGGATCCCACTCCGTAGGGTAGGCTGTGGATTGCCTCGGAAGAACCTCCCGGAACTCCACGCCGGTTTACCCCCCGTGAACCACATGAACCTAAATAACTTCACGTTAGAGCCCGAGATTATGCACCAAAGTGCAGGACAGCCTCCTCACCGATTAGCTCAAGGTTCGGGTCCCCTACAATTGGCGGTCCGGTCCGGTCAAAGACAAGTGAAAGGACCGGTTTTTCTCTTGGGGAAGAAGTGTTAGGTGGACTGAAGACCCATGCAGGAAGAGGCACTGATGGCCCAAGGGGCTGTGACGGTAAAAAGGGAGGACAACCTCTTTGAAAGAGGAAAAGTACGTACAAGTACTTTAAGAGACTGATGGATGGGAATTCAAAAAAAAAAAAAAAAAAAAAAAAAAAAAAAAAAAAAAAAAAAAAAAAAAAAAAAGAAGAGAGATTGAAAGATATAAATAATTAGAAAAATATGGGAGAAAAAAATATCAGACCAAATAAGTCAAGATAAGATGGTGCAAGATAAAATAGGACAAAATTAAAAGAGATATAGTAAAGAAAGATTTGGCTAGACAAGACAAAATATGACAAGATAAGACAAGACAAGATAATTCAAGATAAAATAAGGCAAGATAAGACAAGGCAAGCACAAGACAAGATAAAACAAGAAATGGCAAGACAAGACAAGACAAGACAAGACAAGACAAGACAAGACAAGATGAAAGAAAGAAGATTAAGCAAGCTTAGTACATTATTATCCAGATAATTTTTCTATAGGAATTAGAAAACCTTTCTAAATATCGATATTGCATTGAAAATGGGGTATGCTGAACACCGGAATTTTCCGCACCGCTCCGCAGTGAGCACACCAAGCACCGCTTCTTTATATTTTTATAACCGTATCTCACTGGGACACTGGAAATGTGTACCGCACTGCACCGTATAGAACTAGGTACGTCTGCCAGCCCTAATTGAAAATATTTCGATGATTAATTATATTAATAATTATTATCAAACATTATTGGAACATTTTATTTATCTGCTTTTATTTTTAATAAATCTTTTAACTGTTTTAAAAAAGAAAATTGTATTTTGCGTAAATAAATAAATAATTAAATAAATAATTAAGCAAATAAATAAGGTTATAAACGAATTTATTTTTCACATGTATTTTAAAATAATTTTGTTAGTGCTTTTCTGTGATTATAAATAACAAAATTACATAACTTTTAAATAGAGTTTACGATTATAATATATATACTGATATAACTATATTATAATATAATATATAATACACTATAAAATATATATAATATATATAAATTCTATATACATAAATATATATATAATAAATATATATAATAAATATATATATTATATATATATATCTATACTATATATATAATATATATTGCCAACTAATATATTAGGCCGCCAGAAATCTGCAATACGAATATGTACAAGAAAACTGAATAAGTATTTGGGAATCAAGCGTATGGAAATTAGTAGATAAAAAAAATATAAAAAAGAAATTACTGAATAACTACAAAAAATAAGATATCTTCTTACGTTTGACACCTTAATTTAAACATACCCATAAAAATATACGTTTCCTTTATATCATTTCAATATTTTAAGGTTAACATTAAAAATCATGATTTTTATTGCTTTGTATTATTAACTTAAAAAATGCTGTTTTTATATTTTCAAAAATTATTTCACCAGCACTCACGGGTCGGGGGTACGGGGGGCTCCACGCCACCGTAGATTACCCTCGTGGCCAGCATTTACGTAAATAAATTAAAAAATTTCATTCCATAAATTTTTCGTCGACGCCGTAAAATATTTGGTTATTGCACATTTTTTTAAATTTCTTATATTTTGTATTTTTTTTATCGAAGATTTATTTTAATGATAATAAAAAAACGTTATTCATTAATAATTTTTTACGAACATTCCAAATATGTTATTGGTTTCCTTATACAGATATCTGGCGGGCCTAATTAAGTTTTCATATTATATACTAATATAAATATAAATATTATATATATATATAATATATATTATATATATAATATATATATATAACCTATATATATATAATATATATATATATATTCATATATATATAATATATATATATTATTAATATATATCAATGGAATACAATACGGGGCTTGAAATGTAATGGCTACTTCTGCGATGTTAAGACAACACCACAACGACGTCAGTAAAAACGAAGCGTAGTATTATTTATTGCAAGAGTTGAAAGTGCATTGAATTGTGACCGATAGGATTTCGAGACATTTGTTGTAAAGCCATAATTTATATAATACTTTTAATTAAATTAAATACAATCATTTATATCTTTTTGTTTTTCTTTTAATTATTTATAACTCAATGATACTGAATACTACTACTACATTATCATCTGCAAATAACAAAGAGTATTATTTTCCCGGATCTTGTCAATTATGCGTGAATGAGTTTTATCCATAACTGATTGCATGGATCCGAACTCCTTTTTATTTATAATCGCACATTTTCTATATAGATAAAAGAGCTCACCCCTATAAAAATATTAAAAAAAACGATTACCTAATTAATTAATTTATTAATCTATGTAAACCTAAGTATTTAACCAAACTATATATATATAATATATATTATATTTATATATATAATATATATAATATATATATATATATATATAATAACATATATAATACCTATATAATAATATAAACTCATTAACCATCATATATATATCCTATTAAAAATTAAAACACTATATACTATATATATATAATATAAATATATATATATATAACAAATATATATATATATATATATATATATATATATATATATATAATGCAGCGTTTATCATAACCGTCATAGTATCTTAAAAACTATTAAATCTACAGTAACGGAATACATTGGTGGAATGCTGGTCCAATTAAATCACGGAAATGAAAAAAAAAAAAAAAAAAAAATTATATCTCAAAAACTAAAATAGCTACAGCGAAAAGAATACATTTTTGGAATCCTGGTAAAATAATCAGCAAAGGAAAATGCTTTATACGGCCACAGGGGCTCGAGCCGACAACCACACACGGGGATGTTCCCATACCCCGTAGGGAGGGCGGAGAACCCTCCGCGACACCCAAATACCAAAGAGCGGGGTTCCGGAGACCCTCCCCGGAGGGGGGGAAATAATCCTACCCCAGTTCCCCGGAAGGCGAGAGACCCCGACCCCTGCCATCGGGGCGGTTATATCCCTTGGGTATCTTTAGTAAAAAAAAAAGCAGAAATTTAAAGGAAAAAAAAGTCTATTTTTAACGGAGAAACAATAAACAGGCTCTAAATAGCGCCTTTTACCAATCTACAATAGGCCTTTTAATCTAATTATAATTTATAACAATAATTTTTTTTTTTTATTTTTTACATTTTTCTATCTAAATTTTACAAGGTCCAAAAATGTATTCTTTTCGCTGTAGCTATTTGTAGTTTTTGAGATATAAATTTTTTTTTTTTTTTTTTTTTTTTTTTTTTTCATCCAATATGTAGAATTGGACCAGCATTCCACCAATGTATTCCGTTTTAAAACTTGTACATAAATAGTTTTAAGATACAATACTGACTGTTATAACAAACGTCTGACCTTATATATATATATAACTATATATAATATCTTATTTTTATAAATATAAAATATATAAATATATAATAATAATATAAATATATGTATTAGATGTGCATAAATATATAACCTTTTTTTTACCAGGGCTTTGTGAATTTTGATTTTATTATTTTTTTTTTTAAACCATATTTGCTAGTATATTATGATACTAAAAATGAATATCACTGATGACTGAGCCGAAACAAACCATCAAAATTTAAATAATTTGTGTAATTCACAATTATCAGAAAAATTTGACAAATATATAGTATGACACTTACACACTTACAGAAAAACCAATTACAATATTGAAATCCGGTATAAAGCTTATTATAAAAATGCAAAAAAAAAAAAAAAAAAATTCTAATTGATTTCTAGAACAGAACGAGACTTACAGAAAAACGAATTATAATTTGGAATCAGCGTGTAAAACGTATTACAAAATGTCCAAAAAAAAAAAAAAAATAAAAAAAAATAAAAATAATAAAAAAAAAAAAAATAGGACGGTCTTCCTGGCTTTTGGATCAGAGGGGGGAACGTTCCATACCCCGAAGGGGGGGGCGAGAAAACCCCGCACAACCAAATACCAAAGAGCGCGGGTTCCGGAGACCCTCCCCGAGGGGGGAAAATGTCCTACCCTGTCGTTCCCACGGAAGGCCGAGAGACCCAACTCCTGACATCTTTGCGGTTTATCCTTGGGTATTCCTTTAGTAAAACAAATTTTAAACTTGACGGATTCATAAAAAAACTGGTCCTAATATTTTGAATCAGTTTGTTCCACGCCTTAAAATTGGCTGTTTGGATCACTATACTAGAAAATATATTATAAAACAAAATCAAAACTGACTGAGTCTTAAACACCACATCACCCATCTATATATACACACACAACTCTGTACAACCAAATAAAGAAGAAAAAAATGATAAAAAAAAGGATAATAACAGTAAATTAAAAAAAAAAGAAAACAATAAAAAAAATCCATAAAGACAAAAAACACAGAAGGAAAAATATATTCAGCTAAAACTCCAGTTACAGAAAAAACATTATAATACAATTTGCATATAGAAAAACAAAAAAAAAATATAATTGCATTCTCAGCATCTCTCTTTCTTATAGTTCTGTCGACTACTGGTTCTTGTCAATAATGAAGTGAAGTCTATATCTACTTATCAAATCATAATCCCAAGAGCGTGTATTATACCCCATAATATATTATGATATATATATATAAATTAAATATAATTAAAATTTAAATGTAACTTAAAATTGTACATTTAACAACTATATATATAAATAAACAATATTGTAAAATAAATATATATAGTATATATATATATATATAATTATATAATATATAATATATAATTAATAATATATATATATATATATATATAATAATATATGATATATTAATATAGTATTAAATATAGGACCTAGACTTTCTATTACATTTTGCTTTTTTTTTTTTTTTTTTTATATATATTTTAATATCTAGTATTTAATTAACAGTCAATTTAACGTGTGACAAACATGATTCAAAAATATATAGGACCTGTTTTGTTTATGACTCCGTCAGTTTAAAAAATTTTTTTTTTTAAAACTAAGAATACCCCAGGTAAACGCAAAGATGCAGAGTTCGGGGTCCGGCCTTCGTGGACGAACAGGGAAGGATACTATCCCCCTCCGGGGAGTCTCCGAACCCCGCCTGGTATTTGGGTTCGCGGGTCCTCCGCCCCTCCCCTACGGGGTAAGAAAACGTCCCCTCCTCTGTCCCCCTGGCCGAGCCCCCAATTTTTATTGTTTAATTCTTTTATTTTTTTTTTTTTTATTTTTAATTTTTTTTACATTTTTGAAAACTTTTAATACACGCTAAATCCAAATATATAATTTTTTTCCACAAGTCTCGTACTTTTTTTTTTTTTTTCTTCGGAAATATATTTTTTAATGAAATTTTTTTTTTTTTTTTTGCATTTTTTATAAATACTTATACGTCTGATTTCAAATATTATGTTTTTTCGTAAGTGTCTACTTTGAGATATTTAATTTTCAAAATATTGATAAAATGATTTAAATAATATTTTAAAATATTCGACTTTTGAATCATGTCTCACTGAAATTCATTGTTAATATCATATACTAGCAATATGTAAAAAAAAAATAAATCAAAACTGACGGAGTCTTAAACATACAGGGCTTATATAATATATATATTATAATATAATAGATATATATTATATATATATATATATATAATATATATATATATTATATATAATAATAATATAAATATTATATATAGGTCAGAGTAACGTCATATTATTCAAAACATAATGCTACAGTAAAACGATACATTGTGAATGCTGTCCAATCTAGTAGAATGAAAAAAAAAAAAAAAAAAAAAAAAAATTATATCCAAAAAACTACAATTGCTACAGCGAAAAGGAATACATTTTGGAATCCTTGAAAATTTCACATAGAAAATGTAAAAAAGAATAAAAAAATAAAAAAATAGTAAATATAAATATGATAAAGGCTATTTAGATGTAAGGCCTTTTATACGTTACTCGCTAAAATAAATAGACTTTCTATTAATTTTGCTTTTTTTTTTTACTAAAGAATACCCAGGGATTCCGCCATGGCAGGAGTCGCCTCGGCCTCGAACGGGTAGGATTATCCCCCCCGGGAGGTCTCGAACCCGCGTCTTGTATTGTTCGCCGGGGTTCCTCCGCCCCTCCCTACGGGTGGAAAACATCCCCCCCATGTTCCCGCGGCTCGACCCCTCTGTGCCGTATAAACTTTCTATTGAAATTCTACAGGATTTCCAAAATGTATCTTTTCGCTGTAGTATTGTAGTTTTTGAGATAATAATTTTTTTTTTTTTATTTTTTTCATTTCGACAAATTGGACCATCATTCCACCAATGTATTCCGTTTACTGTAGCATTAATATTTTAAGAAATACATATGACGGTTATTACTAAACGCTGGCCATTATATTAATATATATTATATATATAAGTATAATATTATTATATATATATTATATATATATATATATATATAATATATATATATATATATTATATATATATATAATTATTATATATATATATATATATATTATATATTATATATATCTATAATATATAATTATATATATATATATTTTATAATATTATATAATATATATAAGTGGTTAAATTACGTTAGTTACCTAGATTAAATAAACTAATTAAATTAGGAATCGTTTTTAATATTTTTTAGGTGTGAATCTCTTTTATCAAAAAAGAAAGTTTCTATTAGATTTATCAAATAAAATTGTCGAACCATGCAACGATGAAAACTCATTCCACGCATAATGACAAGATCGGAAAAAAATACTCTTTGTTAATTTCAAGATGATTATATGTATAATAAGTAAATATCAGTTACATTGACTGTATATATAAATATATATATTAAAAGAATAAACAATAAAAGAGATAATAAATTAGATAATTATATTTAAATTTTATTATAACTATTAAATTAAAATATATATTTAAGTTAGTAGACTATTAACAATTCAAAATGTTATTACGAATATCTAATACTAGTCCAAAATTCAATTACACACACCATCCTATCAAACTCATCTGCAATAAACTAATATCCTATAATCAGCTTATCTGTGTTATACATCCGCTCATGTTTATATTTACTTCACTTTCCATTGTTTCAATAAACAAATTCACAACTAAACATGCTTTAATAAACAAATTCAGACCTTATATAAATGTAGAAAAAAAGTTCAAACTTTTGTAGCTACGCGCGCTGCTGCACATTTTGTTCGAAAACTAAATTATACAAAAAAAAAAATTTGACTTCGGCTACATTCCTTCACGGATAATTGACAAGCCCCATTTGCCCTTTATTTAATGACAAACATCTGTGAAGCTCAAAAACTACGAAACTTATTTCTTTTCTGGTAAAGTACCGTCGATCGATATATCGGAAAACTGCTTCAAGCCACCGTATCTTTTTAAGCATTGATAATAATTGTGTATATGCACATTAAATTTTTTTACTCGTAAATTATAATTATATTTAGTTCTATCACCTGTAAAAATATTTACTATTCCTACTGAAATATTCTCTCTCTCTCTCTCTCTCTCTCCTCTCTCTCTCTCTCTCTCTCTCTCTCTCTCTCTCCTCTCTCTCTCTCTCTCTCTCTCTCTCTCTCTCTCTCATCTCCTCTCTCTCTCTCTCTCTCTCTCTCTCTCTCTCTCTCTCTCTCTCTCTCTCTCTCTAATATATATATATAATCATATATATATATATATATATATATATATATATGGCATACACATTTAACTTTATATTATATATATTTATAATTAATATATATTATTTATATATCATAATCTTGAAATAAATTAATGATAATAATAAATAATAATACTGAATAATAAGAATAATAATGATGAATTATGACACTTAAATAATAATAAGTAATATAAAAATAATAATAATAAGATAATAATAAATTGCAAAAATTATGTAAAATATGTGGAACATTTTAATATTTAAAAATAAATAAATAAATATAAAAATAAAATTAAGGACACAAATCATTTGTGAATATAAACAATATATATATATAAATATATATATAACTATATAATATAGTATATATAGTATATATAATATATATATAGTATATATATATATATATATATATATTATATTATTATAATATATATATAATAATTTAATATTATATAATATTAGTGATGACCGGATGTCAAAATTTGACTGTTTGCGGATGCGGATGGCGGAGCGGATCTTAAAGATGATGGGATCGCGGATCCGGATGCGGAATCTTAAAGTAGATGAGGATGCGGGAAATGCGGATGCGGATGCGGATGTTTACTCTTTAAAGTTTGCATATACAATAGAAAATATATAATATATATAATATATATATATATATTATATATATATATTATATATATATAATATATATATATTATATATAATATATTATATATATATATTATATATATATATATTATATATATATATTATATATATATATATAATATATATATATATATATATATCTAGTGATCGGACATGACATGATATGATTATCTATATATCTTACATCTTACATTCTCTCACGTCATGTTTACGAGCTGTCATTGGGCAACTTCCGCTTCCATCTGCGTCTATCCATCAACGACCCATCTGCCCATCAGCTCTCCATTGCAGGCGATCTGGTTTTCCTCAAATGAATCATCTACTTGGTCTCTCCACTCTTCCGCGGTCTTCTCGGTCTCACTCCCTCCGGTTTCCACCTCCGCCTCCTGCTGCAACTCGTCTTCCTTCTCTCTCTCTTCTCTCTCTCTCTCGTCTCTTCTCCTCTCTCTCTCTCCTCTCCCTGCATCTTCCAGTTGTCCCCACTCATGTCAGTCTGCTGCGTCCACTTTATTCATCATGGGTTTCACAACCACGCTCTCCCTCACTGTCTCTTTCTCACTCTCTCTTTTTTCGTTTTTCCAATCACTGTCCTCAATACATTCATCTCCGCTGTCTGAGAATTCTACTCTCCTCTCTCTCTGTCATGCTCCAATGCCGCCCAATAAAACATATCGGCGTCAACGACTCCCTTCTTAATATTGCTCTCTTTCACTCCTTTGTTCATATTATTTTATCTTCAAGTGGGGTATTACTGCTCTTACAGTCCTGGCATACTGCTCAATCCTACTCGTAATGTT
>JABUQX010056635.1:47500-50000 GCA_015478945.1 Trachelipus rathkii
AGCATTTCCTAATATAATTTTTTGCAAGACCTTTCTAAATTCTAAAAACCGTTCCAACTACTTTCCTTAATCTTTCTTCAGACAATTTTGGGAGAACTAAAACAAAACAGATTGCTTCTGAATTATCCAAAGCTTTATCGTCCGCCTCAGACGGTGGACATTTTCAAGGTTATGACTTTTATTTTATTACACGAAGCAAAAATTAAAACCTCAGAATAATACTACATTTTCTAAGCTACAGCATTTAAATCAAACTAAAACTTTAAACATTTGTGAAGAAAGTCAATAAATATTTAGATTGTGTCTTTTTTCCTTTCTTTCTTCTATTTAAAAATATTTAGGTAATCGGACATTTCGTATATTTTAATATTGATTGCGTCTTACTGCCTTTCTTATAAAAAATAAATAAAAAAATAAATAATATAATAATAATAAATAATAAAATATAATAATTAATCAAATAATAATAATAAAATAATAATAACATCGATCATGATTTTGGAACTAAAACGGAATAGGTGTTTCTAATGTAGGTATAAGTTGTCCTGAATGCGAATGAATCGTAGTCGAATCTACTCCCCCCATTGTCTGTTATGCATTCTTACGAGTCATGCTTGAGACAGAAAAAATCGGAAAATATATAATGTATCTCATTTTTTAGTATCTAGAGAGTTAGGGTTGTTTTTTTCAGTGTAAAGGTTGTGTCTGTGTTGTTTTCTATATGTTCTTTCTTAATATATATATATATTAATATAATATATATATAATTATCACATATATATATTACTATACTACAACATATATATATATATATATAGTATTATATATACTGATATATATATATATATATATATATTTATATATATAAATATAATTCTTATATAATATATATATATATATATATTTTAACAGCGCATTAAATGTTAAATTTAGTTTGTCAGATATTTATTTAAAAAATATGAGTACCAAACGTGTTTGTATAAATTCTCCGAATGTCTTTTGCTAAGTATGTGGAGAATATACTACGAAAAGTCCAACGGAAACCAATCACTCAATTGTTTAAAACGGCTTATAAACATTATTTTAAGTTATGCGTTCCTCGGTGACCAGGATCACCAAGCCATGCGCCCCAACACATAACACTGCCATTAAGATGTTATGTTCAAATCAACCCAGCTGTTGAAAAGTGTAAAAGCCGATTCTTCCCTTTGCGAGCTGCCGCGATGTTATTGTGATGGAGCAAAGGCACATCAATCTACAGGATTTGCCACTTTGCTTTAATCAATGTATGTGGTCTTCATTCCAAGAAACTAAAGCAACATTGCCTCCACCGACAATTTAACTCGCCCAGGAGACCCAAGTCCCGCCATCAAATATTCGAAACCTAAACCCGATTCCTATAGCAGCACTTCTTGGAAAGAGGTTTTTAACTGAGATGAAGATTTGTTTGACTCTAATGCTGGAGCATCGGGTGCTGCCGATATGCCATATATCCCAGACGAATCAAATGCAACACCACACATGATTACCACCGGAACTAAATGATTTAGTACGAGACCTGCTGTATTTGTCAAAACAGCAAGCTGAAATCTTAGGTTCACGCCTCTGGAGTGGAATTTGTTAGATCAAAAGGTTAATATTAGTATATAGTAGAAATAGAAACAGGTTAATTTAGAAGAAATTTTACAAACGAGTAAACTTAACTATGTTCATGTTGCCTGATTTAATGGAACTTATTGCGTGAGCTTGGTGATTCCGTATTTAGATGGTGTAAATTGGCGCTTATTCATAGACGCTTCGCAAAAACTAGCCTAAAAGCCGTCTTATTGCATAACTCAAACAGGTTTCCCTCAATTCCGGTTGCGCATGCTGTTGGAATGAAGGAAAACTATGAAAGTATGTCCGAAATATTGAAGGCTGTTAAAAATTATGAACCACACATGGCTTTTCTGTTGTGATCTGAAAGTTGTTGGACTCCTTCTTGGTCTACAGGGAGGATTCACCAAAGACTGTTGTTTTTTGTGTTTATGGGACAGCCGATACTAAGCAACATTACGTACGGAAAACATGGAGAGAAAGAGATACATTTACCCCTGGCAAAGAGAATGCTAAGTATAAGCCCCTTGTAGCTCCTCCGCGAGTTATTTTACCTAACCACTTACATAACTTAAACTGGTATTGATGAAGAATCTTAGGTGAAGGCATGGATAAGGAAGGACGATGGT
Organism: Trachelipus rathkii; assembly: GCA_015478945.1. Lineage (NCBI taxonomy): Eukaryota > Metazoa > Arthropoda > Malacostraca > Isopoda > Trachelipodidae > Trachelipus > Trachelipus rathkii. Next base: position 49,726 of record JABUQX010056635.1, read on the forward strand.
TTAAATATTATGTGAGTTTTTCGTGGTCTTAAGTAACGCTAATTGAAAGAGGGCGTTTTCGTCGGACCGCAGAAATTCGAACAAATACAACGTGACCCGCTTTTTTGACAAGATTAAACCATGATGAACTATCTGCATGGAATTCCTTCAAAGACATTATTACAGGCTTCCTTGGAAAACAACGAGTTGAAATAGCGATCGTATAGTAGAGAGGTTGCTAGTTAATTACAAGAATTTCTAAGGCTGCAGAATGTCACTAAGAAAAAATACATTTT
>JABUQX010056636.1:0-32500 GCA_015478945.1 Trachelipus rathkii
GTTACATACCCTTAATAGCAGTAAATCAGTAAGTCAAACCACCATCCACCACCCTCTTGTCCACTTGTGATCTATTGATTTGATCATATTATCTATTGACTAAGTCAAATTTTTTACTAAAATTTTCATGTTTACATACCCTAAATCCAGTGTATATCATCAGTAAAATCAAACCACCGTCCACCACCCTCCTGTCCGGCGTGATCTATTGAGTCTATTGATCTATTGATCTAAGTCAAATTTTTACAAAAATTTCATGTTTTACATACCCAAATCAACAGTAAATCAGTAATCAAACCATCATCCAACCCACCCTCCTGTTCAAACATGATCTATTGATCATTGTATCTATTGTTTCATGTAGCATTTCGAGTATCATTTTGGTTAAACATAACAAAATCAAGTTCTTTATACACTGATCAACCGAATATATGCTAACGTAACATAGTTTTCACATAAATAAAAACTAACATAGCATCATCTGAACTATGAAGATAACCCACAACGACAAAATCTGACACACCTTAAACATGAATAAACTGTTAAGGTAAACAAAGTTCAACACTTAACAATCAGTAAAAGTAACTAACATAGCATACAAAACAGTAAACTTATTCATACTTTGTGCAACAGCATATCTCTAACCATCTAACAATGTTAATTTTAACATTAACAGTAATATTTAACAAAAATTTACCATAACCTTGATTAATTATCATACAGAGCGACTTAGGTTATATTCTTCTACTTTAAAAAAAATTCTCTTTCGACCATCCAGCTTCATACCCTTTTCTGAAATTTTCGTCCAGTCCTGGGATACTCTTACATAAAAATCCTCCAGCTTTAACATTCGTTTATCTTTTATTTTTCCCTTAGGGGGTTATAGGCACAGCAGGTTTCGTCTTCACCATCTCTATAGGGTATTCTTAAGTGTTCTGTGATTTTAAAGACCATTATAGGGAGTAAGTCCAAGTCTTGTAGTTATATCGAAATATTAAATGTATTCATCTTCGTAAAATACCCTCTTTGCATTCTTTCTTTTATAGTCCTTTGTACTACTCAATCAACTATTGCTGCTTTATTACTGAAAATGTTCTGTAATACCCGATGCATACTCGTGGTAACTATTTCTTGAAAACTCTTACCTAAAAATCTGAACCTTTATCCTGTCCATATATTTGAGGATATCTGCCTTCTTCATTGATAACTCGTTTCATATTTGATGCGAAGTCTGATTTTATCTTTTAAAAGTTTAAAATAAGTATTTCTCAAATATACATACTATCACCAAAAAGTTTAATATTAATGATAACCTTCATTTGAAAGGATATATCATTTTAGCATATCGGTTAAAGTCTAGGTTCCATACGCTATCTAAATGTGTCGCTATGGCTTTCAATTCGTATATCTTGTTTGCGGAGAGGCGGTAAATTATATTTATATAAACGTTCCTTTTAACTATTGTTTTCAATTTCTTTTTTATTAATGTTGAAACTTTATGCAAAACCTACAGAAAAACCTCCGTAACTGTATGGCTGTTTCACATCAAAGATATTTTATCGACCGTCTTCCTTAGCCTCCTTGATTCATACATTGATCGATTAACGAATAAAAATTATATTCCATTTTATACCAAAAAGGTGATATAAAAAAAACCGAAATGCTATATATGAAATATTTTATTTTTTAAGTTACAAACGATTATTAACTATTTATAGATAACATCATATTAAAAAAAACATAGCAAGTGTATACAGAAAGTAACATAAGTTATATACATAATTTTAAATTACAAAAATAATGCAATCATATAAAAAAAATTATGAACTAAATCCATTTTGAAGCGAGGTATGGTTTTTTTCTTATTTTCCTTCCTACACTTACCGTAATGTACTTTACTCTATCAGCTTCAACTCATCCGAATGCCAAAAGAAGTTACCAGAGGGGCTTGCATTCAGGTCTAGGAGTATTTTGGAATATTATCCAGATCCGCTTATCTTTGTTTATTCTGGTTTAAAGTTCTCGGAAAATTAATAGTTTGAAGTTTCTGTTTTTTGATCCTGTTCCATCCTGCTAAGAGTCTTCTTCCAATCACGAGAGAGATCGAATATCAAGTCAACAATATTCGAGTCCCAACTATTGATCTTCTCCCTCATTCATATTTAACAACATAGTCTTAATCTGATCTTTTTAAATATTATATAGAGCTGTGATACCCGTTTCTTATCTCTCCATAGGCAAGCTTTCCTTGTGAAGTACATGTTTAAAATTATCTTCTCTTTTCGCCATGGGCTTAGTATCTGCTGCTAGAGCCGGATCTTCCTTAGGTGAAATTTTATATTAAAAACTTTAGATCTACTAATTTTTTGTATAGCGTTTTGATATAGGATTCTTTTTTCGATGAATGTTAACATCAGTTTAATATTTGATGCAGTCCCTCTCGTAATTATTTATCTGTTCAACCTGAGGATCATTATAAACTCAAAGGCTGCTGTTGAATCAATGGTTGGGTTATAACCTGTTGCAGTTGAGGCTTTGATTGAGGTTGTTCGAATTGCGTGTTGTGTTGTTTTTGATGATTGCTGTTGTTTGTAGTGTTGTTGTGTTGTTAATAGGGTAGGGGACTTGTGCTATATTTCATCTTCTCTCATAATCGTTGTAGGGTTAAACCACTACCTTTCTTCATCATCCTGAGCCAAGCCCTTGGTTATCTAAGGGTGCTATAACGCGAGATAAGCAGTAAAGGTAGGAACACACCTTCACCTTTCTGGAATAGCTTCTTTTTATTTTTAAGCTTTCTTGTGTTACCCGCAAGTGTTTTTTAATGATGGTTCTATGACGACGTAGCTTTACCTTCTGAGTCCTGTTTAGGAACATTTATTTCCTTTTATAAGATTTACTGGGCATACTTCTGCTATACATTGTATAAATTTTTCATCTTTCACAAACGTTTCTAAGGGTTTTCAGTAATTTCAGGGTTTTAAAATTTTCTCATAAGAGGTAAATAATCTGCTACTAGAATACTCATATTCAGGTATGGATACTGTCTCAATCTCGTTAGGTAAGATATTTGTACGCAGTAACACTCTATTCGTGTTCTTTGGGTTAAGCTCACAGAGTAAATAACTATGAGGTTTAATGTAACTTCTTTATATACTTTTTTAGGAACTTTTACGTTGAAGTAGGAAATCAGTTGGGTAGCCACAATCATTGAACCTGTACTCTTATATCCCTGTTTCTGGCCCGAACATAGATTTAAATACCTGCGTGTTTAAAGACACATCCCTCATATTACTTATTCTGGGGAAAGATATTCTGAGTTATAAAAAATTACTGTGATGTTTAAATGATGAGAGTTAACTGTGAAACTTTCTTCTATATCCTCATTCAATTTATGCATCAATCATCAAGGATTATAATTTTTATGTCCTGGTAAACATTGAAGATCTTTTATGTCATATAAGGACTTCGTGAAAATTGATTCTTCTTTTAATCTTTAAACTTTTCTTGATAAACACTTTACTTTTTATTGATTTAACAGGTTGTTGTTCGAAAATCTCAACCTCTTTTAAAAATTTTAATAAACAGAAAGTTTTCCCACACCCAGTAGGACCAGACACAAGACATGTAGCTGGCGCACGGAACATAAATTTTACCCAACCCCATCTAGATTGTACAACTCTGAACACTAATGAATTAAGAAAAGTTTCGCATTTATATTATAAAATGTCACTAGCTCAAATAGAACAATAGATCGTGGATGGGAAGGAGAGGAGGAGAAGATAATTGGGATCTGTGATTTTACAGATTTACTGTTTTATGTATGTAAAATATGACCTGAAATCAATAGATCAATAGAGGAGGGTGAAGGGAGTGGAGAGGGTTGTTTGATTTACTGATTAGGGTATGTAAAAAACATAACAATTTTAAAGAAAATATGACCTTGAATCAATAGATTCACCTAGAAAGCAATACATCACTATGACAGAAGGGAGGGATTTGGAAAACGAATAGAAATGGTGTAATTTTCATCATAGAACTATAGCAATTTTGAATAAAAAGTATGAAACTTAAGATCAATAGATCAAATAGATCAATAGATCCACATTTATGAAACAAGAAGTGCGGGTGGGTGGGTGGTTTAATTATCTGATTTACTGATTTTAGGGTATGTAAAATAGCAATTTTTTAATTAATAAAAATATATCCTTTATATTCAATAGTTTAAATCAATAGAATCACATATATGAGACAGAAGGGAAAAGGGATTGAATGATGGATATGAAGTTTGAAACTGAGATATATACTAGATACTAAAAGATATGTAAAAAACGTAAAAATTTTATCGTTTAATAAACCAATAGAAAAGAACATAATAAAATTTTAGTAAAAACAAAAAAATAAATTAAAAAAAATAAAATAAAAAAAAAATAATAAATTTTTTGAAAAAAAAAAATTAAGTTGAAAAAACACAGAAACACGTTTGCACTTTCGGTACCGGACGCACATGCAGGATGCTTGGGCGCGCGCACGACGCCCCTCGCGTCGGTTCCGCGCCGGCGGGCGCGTTCGCATGCGGCTTCGCGGCAGCTTGCATACGCCGGCGCACCACGGCGGCGCTGCGCCGCGCACCGACCCTACCGAATAACGAAGAACTATAACCAGAGAGAGGAGAGAGAGAGGGCATTCAGCAGAGAGAGAGGAGGAGAGACAGAGAGAGCACGAGTAGTAAGAGAGAAAGCCGGAAGAGAGAGAGAGAGAGGCTAAAACACCAATAGTTGAGATCTACGTCTTATATTACATAGTTTATTTTAACACCAATATTGTATTATTGATACAAATATTTACTATCCCAGTACCGCACTGGAATGCCAGCACCGGTGCCATTGACAGCTCAACTCTATAGATTCAAGGGACTCCTTTCTCCTTTCTTCATTATCTACATTTCAAATTTCACCCTCTATGTATCAATTTTTTTAGTCTGGGTTGTGGGGACCTCTTGCATTTTTCAGGCACCCAGGTTGTACGTAAAACTCGTCTACGATTTGAGAGAGAGAGAGATGATGTGAGAAGACGACTGATTGAGGAGATTATATTGAGAGTTATTGAGAGAGATATTAGAGAGATGAGAGAGACGTGGGTGATGAGAGAGAGAGAAGAGAGAGAGAGAGAGAGGCTAAAGAACACCCATAGTTGAGATCTACGTCCCTATAAACATATATTTTACACTTATATATTGTATTATAACAATATTTACTATCCCTTATGCACCCGCACTGGAGCCAGCACTCTGGCTGCCAGTTGACAAGCTCAAACTCTATAATTCAAGACTCCTTTCTCCTTCTTCTATACACTATGCCAAATTTCACCCTTCTATGATCAATTTTTAGGGGGGTGGGACCCGATCAGGGGGCACCCAGGGTACGAATCCGTCTAGCGATGAGATGTTACATCACCATTTAAAACCCTCCTCAAATTTTAACCCAATACTGCATTTTATACTGCGCAAACCTCTATAGAATATAAAATATATTTGGATCAGAGAAAGAGCTGAGAAAAAGCCAGGAAAAACCGAGAAAAGACCTAACACAAAGTGGCAAGATAACCTGAACGAAAGCGGGGCATACGGAAAGAAGATAAATATAGAAAATAGATAAGGAAACTATTTATGGAATTTAAAAACAATCTCAGAAGTGACCCTTCGGAGATCACTTCCTGAAGAAAAAAAAATTGTTATGTAATATATAATAATAAATAACTAAACAGTTACAAAATTCAGACAAACACAGAACCTTTTTCTGGTTCTCTGTCATTGTCGGTCAGACAGGCACTTCGGTCTGCTCTGACCTCCAAGTGTTCGATTTAGGCAATCTCCACGCTCTCAGAACACGCAACAAGGCCGTAGGCCAATACAGCCGGTCGACCCCCCCTCGTATATACATTCCTTTGATAACTAACATAAACTACTTTTTCTGATCAGATATTATCATTTAGTATTTTCTTGGATTCTAAAGATTCATTCCTATACCTCTATTCCTTCACATCGAAAAGCCTGCAACTACCAAAAACTGGCTCAAATACACTTACAAAGTTATCCAGTTAAGTGAGTGCGCAATGTACTTGGAGAGCCTCTGTATTCCATTGTAAAGTCTGCAACAATTTATATTAGATAAAAAAATTACTTGCGGACAACATTGCTTTAAAAATATTAATGTGCTGCTTTAATAAAGTTTTTTTGTGTTTTTTAACATGATAAGTATATGTCGATGTTTAATATTTAGTTTGTTTTTTGTTTTTAATAATTCATCAAAATTCATAAACAAAATTTATGCTCCAATTTGGCTACAAACTTTCTGTTTTTGTAAAAATATTTATTTACTCATCAAAATCAAAACTGGGGGTTCATGGTACTGAATTTCAAAATATATCAACCCCAATCCCCCTAAAGATGGACATAAAAATTCAGTATAATTTTTTCAGCCAAGGTTTTGATCCAAAAAATTTTTCTTATGAATAAATAGATTAGCTTTTTTTTTTTTTGCCCTACTAAAACGTCGTATTCGAGTGTTTATCTGTAGTGTTATAATTAAGTTAATTTTCAGTATCTGTCATGTACTTGAAAAAGCCCTCTTATAAAGTTTCCCTAACGAATTTCTTTTCTACAAAGCATTCTACAAATTCCTTTTTGCGAAAATGGACTTCAAGTTAAAAAAATATACATAAAATCGAATATCAAAAAAAAGTCAAAACGAATTACTCTTTCTCCATTTAATAGTTTTGTGGCTTCAACACAATGTCCAAATTTAAAACCCCACTTTTTTTGGTTTTGAAAATTAAAAAAATTGCGCTAAAATTTTTCTGAAACAAGAAAAAAGGTGGAATGAAATATTTCAAGAGCATATGCAGTAGGTAGGCTGTTGGCTGCTGCTAATAAAACTTAGATGAATTATTTATTTGATAAATGTACGGTAAAAGTTGAAATGAAAATGTTCATATGAGAGATCCAAGAACAAAGCCTCGAATTAAGAAGTATATTAGGAATTTTTAAAAAAATTTTTTCTTTTGAAAGAATACAAAATAAATAATTAATCACAAAAGTAAAAAAAATAGAAAAAAATAAAAGAAAAAACAATGAATAATTATTAGATACTCCTAATTAAAGATATATCCAAATGCTTTAAAAAAATTAATAAGACATTACCAGAAAAACAAAAATAAAAAAGGAAAATATAAAAACATATAATATAATAAAAATTATCAAACTTTTTACAAAAAAGGAAAATATTATATCTAGGTATAAAGTGAAATTTGAAAAGAACAATATCTTGAGTTAGGCAGATGGGGAGAGAAAAACAGCACTGGAGCTCTGTATTCGTGGTCTCATGTCTGCATTGTGTTCTAGGAGGGACCCGATGATTGAAATCGAATTCCACAAAACAAACCCATATGAAGGAAGAGTTACGGCTTAAAGTTAGGGATTTCAATGGGCAGACGATGGTTTGAAACAAGAGACTTTATCGTATTATGAGATTGTAAAGTATTATATGTAAATGTATGTATTATATAAGGGGTCTATTAATTGGGTGAATTTAAGCATATGCAAAATAGGATATTTATGTTAAACTTTTATAGTTTAATTACTTTACATGAAGGAGTTCTTGCGTCATTACAATTAGCTTCCAAAAGTTTTCCTTTTTGTTTTAGTGAAGTACCTTTCATCGTCTGAACCCTTTCCATAAAAAAAGAACCCCTGAAACATTTAACGATCACTTGCCACAGTCTGGGGTTCTGTCACATGTTGTGAAGCCCTAGGGTGGATTTTTGGCCGACGACGGACTCTCACTTAAAAGTCCCTTATAAGGGGAGGGGGGGGGCTTTCTTTTTCGACTTGCACTTCATGTCTTCCTGTCGGTTTAAGCTATTGCTGTTTCAGGGTGAAATCTTAAGCCGCATCTCCACCCCAATCTTGAACGTATACGGGGAAGAATAAAGAGTATATATCATGTATATATACTTTATCACCTATAGAACTATTCTCATATAAATAGATACTATTTTCTAACTACTTAGCTACTAGGTTACTATATCACGATATATATATATAGATATATATAATATATTAATATATATATATATATATATAGTATTATATATATATTATAGTTATATATAATAAGATTATATATAGTATATTACTTATATATATATATATAGATAATAATAATTAATAATAATATATTATATATATATTAACCTTCTCACAATTCTTTTATTCAAATTACAAAATATCTTTTAGCACAGGGATCCATTCTCTCTCCATTTTTATTCAACCTTTTCACTGCAGAATCTGCCCACCCAACCCACCCCACTCCACCAACTTTATCACTTATGCCAGACAACATCAGCCTTATTTCCCAACACCCAGACGTAAAAACACGAAGCCACACAGAACAACGGCGCACAATAAAATTAATCTACATTTAGTTAGTATAAATTGGTTAATCTCCCAACAGAATGACCCGCATCCCCCGTTAAGTCCTCTATCACCCTTTTAACCCCTGACCAGTCATCAATCCTCCTCCATCCCATAATTACTCTCACAAGGAGCAACAACAAACCTCCTCCTGTTAAACAAACCCCAATAATTTACTAGGACTTTAACTACAGACATCCAGCAATTGACGTTTAAATCCCCCAAACATCATTCGACAATATTATCACTTCCGCTAAAACTCCCACGCGACAAACTGAAAACACCTCTCTCCGAAACCCTTTCCCAACAACAAACTCTTACGTCTTGACAGGAAACACAACAGAACTACTACTTCTATCTATAATTATAACACTAACCTCCTAAATAGAAAACAAAATAAAACTACGCTTCTCCAGCTATGGATTTCTCCTAGCCTACTTCTTCAAATTCAAAAACACAAAATAAATTACAAAGATCTCTCCAAATAATACAAGCCTTCTCAGAACATATCAACTATGTTGCACTGAAAACCAACTTCCCAATCCGAACATTTAAGGATGAACCTCCAATCCTCCCCATTTCAACACACCTACTTGGAGATGCGGGTCGGGGACCGGCTAATTCTGACTCTGGATCTTCAGGAACAGACCCGTCGACTCAAGCGCCAACCCCACCCCCTTGACTGTCACGCAAAATACCATTCATCACTGAACTTCCCTCCAGCGAAAGACTAAATACTAATCACGCACCCTCTTCCTTCTGTCCCCAGAGCTTCAATTTTTATTTTAACAAAAACAACCTCTACGTCAACGACATGTCTGATTCCCCTGCACACACAAAATAATGGTTCATTGTATCATTTCTTTATAACAAAAAATATCTCTTCTTTCTTTTTATGTTTCTATTAAAAAAAAATTTATCATATCACAGCAATCCCGGTCATCCTTCGAATACCGCGCCTGCTTCTCGCTCCGATCGGATCCTCTTCCAACTTAACCAGGATCTTCTGCATTAATTTTGAAAACCATGGAACACCAATTTTATAGGCCAACTATCATCACCTGTGCCCCGCCCGCAGACAACAACATAAAATATCCAAATAAATTCTTCTAGAGAGATTCACCAAGAAAACGCTGTCCAGAACTAAGGACAAAAAATGTGTGATCTCTTCGCCGAACCGAGAAGCAGAGAAAAAAAACAAAATCAAAGGTACACCATCACCCCAAAAACCCCAATCCGGCCCTTAATATAATATAGACTTTTAACATGACTCTTCGTAGCTCGCATCCCAGCTTTTCGGGAGACTCCCTCCGGCCCATTCATCGAGACTCCCCACGAAGCCAGATTCACCAACTACTCTCAAGAATAAGACGAAATAAATGTCAGCACCTGCCCTACCCTATTTTAAAAAGTTGTGTTCAGTTACGGTCTTCTGCATAAATTTTTCGACCTACACAAAAAAAGCTCTCGGAATCGTTCTTCTCTCCAAGAACAAGCCACCTTCTCTAATAACTCCATGCTCGGTCTTCCCCTCGCTGGGCGATCAGCGGAGCTTCACGGTGCGCCAGACGACCATCGGATCGGCGGGGATGCTCCGGCCGATCCGCCGGCGGCAGTATTCCGTGAAGACTCAACTGATCACTACCGCGGGCATCCTAATCTTGATATATAATAGGTTTCTATGTGCATTACTTTTTTTGAAAAATCTCCTTGTTCAGGTCTCTAGTGAGGCAAAGGATGACTATTTTCATATCAATAATAAAAAAATCATAGGATTAAATAGTAAATAATAAAAAAATAATCTACAACCAAAATAGTAGATTCACCAATATGGATGACTCCTAATAATATAGTGAGCTTCACCGGCTCCTCAGTGACGCCTCAGTACTACTACGCATATCCAACTTCGGCTATTTCTACGGATCTCTATGAGTATACTCTGGATATCATCCCAGTAATAGTTTCCTAATAATCCTATCAACTTTCCCTAAGAATGTCACAGATATTCCAAGAGATTTCTCCTCTTTCTGTTAATTCATGTAATTAAAATACTGTTTCTACCATTATTTTTCTTAGACATCTATAATATTAGCATTTCTCAGACAAAAACTTTCTATTTGTCGATCCAAAATTGACAAAGATCACAGGAGAGGTATAAATATATAATAATAATAAAAATATAAAATAATAATAATATTCTAAAACGACCTAGTAGCTACACGGTGAGTAGTCTCCGATATACTATTGAGATCACTTCCACTATAGTACCTTCAGACTGTTACTCACTAGGTAATGTCCGGATCCTCGATATTCCGACGAAATATTATTACTTAGTACTATTGATTTTATGGATAAAATATAGTTATAGTGCTCATAAGTACCACATCTATGCTTGCTATCACCAATAAATTTGTTCATATTACTAAAATAAAAATATATAATAGTAAGCGTTTACTTGTTCATCTCTTAATTGGTATATATCTTATTTTGATTATAATAGAAAAAAACGAAAGATAATTAACCCCAGAGGCTACCTGTGCGTCCGTTCCCCGTTCCCCGCATCTTCTAGCACCCCATTTTTAACTGCGGTCTCCACAGCATGCTCCGGCTCTTGGCTCCGGCTTCCGGGCCTTCATCGGCGCGTTGCCTTCTTGAGCTAGACTCCCGTGCACTGCCAGGCGCCTTTGGGCATTCAAGCCGCGCCCCATTTTTTAGATAGGGAAAGCTAGGGGCAAAATAAGTAGATAGATACTTTGCCGAAAGATTCACGTAACTGAAGCATAGAAAGTTTGGTGTTTTTCAAGGATATTATGATTGTAATCTGCTTGAAAAAAATAAAGAAAATTGCATTTCATTGATCAGAATTTACATAATCTTTGAGAGCGACAAAAGAAATATAGCATATTAAGAGAACGAAGTTGTGTGCTTGTGCTGATGTTGATTTGTAATGGCCTTATAACTCGTCTTTCAAGATTGTGCCCAAAAGTGGATAGAGTGCAGATGGGAGACTCTATTATATTGTGTTTATTAATGTATATAAAGATAAGGTGCACAAAGACAACTGCCCACTTAGACCGATCTTCTATAATCAGTCATGACGTACCATATTATTCAGCCATTGTGTATATCTTCACAAATAGAAGAAAACATAATATAATCGGAATGTGTATGTTCGTTAATAACGAAATTAATCTGTACATATCTCTTCAATTTCCTGTCATTACAAGGTTTCAGTGTTAGTGACGGAAAGAGTTCATGACAAAAGTAAAGAGATAATAAATAAGATTAACACATCATAGTCAGGAAAAGTCTTTGCGAAAGTTTCTAGTCCTCTGTTTAGTCAATAATGATTGGTAGTATCTTAGTAATGATAAGCAATTAGACCGCCGACCATTATGGTTCAAGCAAATACCATGTAAATAAAAAAAAACAAAATAATTCTATTATATATATATATATCTCTTATAAAAATTATGAAAGTTTGTCATCGTGTACGCGATTCGTCATAGAGTATTACAAGATTGAAGTAAAACTAAAATATTACTACTTTTTTGTAGAAGATGATTGACGCACATTATTGTTATTATAAGTTAGCAAAGCTACCATTAGCGGAAACCACAAAGAGCCTCATTATTCAAGTCTCTTGTTGATTTTTTTAATCATACACACCACATATAAAAAAAAAAGAAGTAAACGATACATTGACTGAATTTCCCTACGTGTAATAACATAGTAGTGGTATAAGCAGCGAAATTGACGATAAATGCTAGTAGCGTTATGATGCCAGGGAAGAATGTCATTTTCCCTTATATGAAACTCACTTTCATGGGCATATATTTGGGTGGAGTCTTCATACTTTACTGAAGTCCAATGTTTAGCTTTAAAAGAGTGCAAGTACAAAAAAATCCAGAGCTTTTGGAATTGTTCATGGATGAAGAAAAGAATAACGATGAAGAAAATTAGAAAGTATTTGAAACACACACACAATATCAAAATAAGAGGTATTAATACTGTGAATATAATTATGGCAACCGGAATGAAAAATAAAATAATAATAAGATGTGTTAAATATAATAGATAGGATTAGAAATTTGTAGCCAAAGTCTACTTTATAAATGCTCAGAACAGGCTTTAATATGAAAGAAAATAAAAAAGAAGATAATAGAAAGAAAAAGTGGCTGCACTGACTTTTATACTCTGCAGAATTCGACCTACTTGGTGGGAACCATACAGAATGGAACATACTTGCGAGTATGAATGAGTTCGTATTTTCTAAGTGGATAAATAATTTTGAACAGTTGTTTATTTCAACCCTAGGTTATATTATAGTCAGTATACCGAAGACTCTTCAATACTAACTTGATTTTCTTATGAATAAATTTCATGTGAAAGAATATGAATGGCAGATCTTTACTTTCTACAATTTATTTTGAATTAAAAGGGTATATCCGAGTAAGTGTAGAAAAAGAAGATTGACAATAAACCATAATCTAGAGTAAAGATTGTTAGAAATATGTGAAAATCACGATACCAGGTAATAATAAAATAGATAAACTAGAATTTATGATTTTAGATAAAGAAATATGCATGAAAATCAAATTATTTAATTTACAATATATTATGTTTAATTTATTAAGACAAAGATAAAAGTAAAAATGTCCCAATAAAAATAAAATTACTAAAATAAAAACCAAATTATATAAAATTAAAAAAAGGATAATTAAGATTATTATAGTTTATTGTTCATAATTACATAATGAAGGAAAATATTATTACTTGCTTAAATAGTAATTAAAATGATAAAAAATTTAGAGGCAATTTTCAAATTAAGTTAAAAATTGGACCTCTGCATTTAGGTGAGAAAAACATCGTGAAATATTTAGTACAAGAAGAACTTCAAAAAAAGAAGCTGTTAATCTGGATAGGAATGTAGCTTGTACAAAAAACAACTATAATTTAACGCAACTAGTATTATTTATATCTGTATATAATGTAAACGGACGCAACTTCAATAGACCATAATGTAATCTCCAAGAAGATGACCAGAATGATGAGAATGTGGATCTGTACAATCCTATTGTAGATTAGGTTTAAGTGAGATATGAAGTATTACAACCTTAAATCTTTCATTAACGTTATATTTATGTTTAAGCAAGTCCATTTTGTGCTATCCCCAATTCTAATTTATTCTTAACATATTTTTCATCTACATTTTCTTAATGATTTTCTATTGACTATTACGTACCGCGATCTCTTTTATCTACTCTTCACTCAATACATAAATAACTCTATCTAATTAATAGCATCAACTCCTTCATGCTCTACTCTCTCTCTCTTCTCTCTCACTCATCGTGTCTCATCTTGCTCTCATCTCTCGTCTAGCATGATCATCTGCACTCGTCAGTGCAATACTGCTACTCTCGACTGAGAATGGCAGTCTCAGATCTCATACCGAAGTACTCTCTCTCTCTCTCGATGAGGAGAGAGAGAGAAAGAGAAGTGAGAAGAGAGAGAGAAGAGAGAGAGAGGAGAGAAGAGAGAGAGAGAAAGAGAGAAGAGAGAGAAGAGAGAGAGAGAGAAGAGAGAGAGCTCTCTCTCTCCGTCTACGATCCTTCTCGTCTCTCATCTCGCTCTACTCTCTCTCTCGTCTCTTCTCGTGCTACTCTCTTCTCTCTTCTCTCTCTCATCTCTCGTCTCTCTCATCTACTCGTCTTCTTCTGCTCATCTCTCTCTCTTCCTCCATTCGTCTCTCCGTCCCCGCCAATCTATATGCTACAGAGTATAGAGTAAGAAGAAGTGCGATAATATAATTATATATATATAATAGTATAATATATATATATATAGTAATATATATTATATATAATATATAGATATATATATAGTAAAATAATGAGATATAGATATTACTGAGGCTTCAATTCACTTTAGCTTAGGGTCTGCAATAGGTAGCTTCACATCACAACTTCACGCAATTAGTATAAACCTGCTTAATCAGTTCAACTACCATGCCATCCCTGTTCCAGAATGACCAAGAAGACCAGGATTCATAGGAGAGATAAGCAGTACCATTATTCTCTCATATATTGAACTTGCGTTTAGCTAATGAGCGATAGAGAGACGAAAGGAGAACAACAACGAGGTCTATTTGTGATGATAGCACCCTAATACCCCATGCTCCATTTATCAATCTTTTCAACACTTCACGCCGACCCCTCAAGAATTATCAATCTGGAGATGAGAACTGCTTCCTATAGATATAACTTTATTCTGTACACCTATAGTTTCAACGTAGTTAGACAATTAACACGAGCGAAAAACAAGAACCCTCAAGCAGGAACCCATAGGCAGCACTCAAAACTAAGTTCCCGGTCACAAAAAATTAGCCTGCACCTTAGATATTGGCAGGTGTTAAATAATAAGAAAAAATTTTTTTTTATAGCTCTCACCCCATAAAATGGATCCAACTGTCTCAGAAGGAAACACTGCTGTATAAAGTTTATTGCATTTTGATTAATAGAGTTTAAGAGTAGGTCCAAAGAGAGGAGTGTGCAATTCGCAGTCTTCGACAGATATAGAAACAGTATATGAGATATTGTATGGTATGAAGGTGGAGAAGTGATTCTTTGTCACTCAGCTCCAGGTCCCCCCAGTAAACGAGTTGAGATAGCTAGCTCAAAGCAGGGGTTTCAGCAAGAATGAGGGAGTACTACTGGGGCTTTGATTTTTTCCTTAATTAATTTTGAAAGATTGGAAGAGAGATAATTCATAAAGTACCGGTATTCTTAATAATGTGTAACAGTTGATTGCCAGTGAGAAACAATCACACCAACTTTTAAATGCGAGAAATTGCAGTGCAGACACTCTATCTTCGTATCGTCAAGAGTCGGTTCATACGACTTTCTATAAGTGCAACTGCGACAGTGATCTGCATTTTATCAGTTAATAACTCGTGCAGAGGGACTGAAGCGAGAGTTCAGTATTACTTTTATCTGTTCATTTTGAAGCGGAAATGTATGAGAACCCTACGTATCATCTAATGCACATATTATCCAGAGAACATCGAGTGTATCTAATTCAGTCATATGTGAGAGAGATTCTAAGGTTATGCTCAATTTTTACTGAAGACTTGTATTGCTAATGAAATATCAGGACATTTAAAAAAAAATTGAGCCGTGGGGTACACCAGCTGACTGTTTTGAAGTGATTCAGAGTTAGATACGAATTAATCTTTCTTACGCTAGTAGTACGTATGAGTATCTACTAATCCCATTTTATAGTACATGCTTTATAAACGAAATGTCGCTGAATAGCGTCTAGGTGCTCTCTCAGACGGTTCCACTCATATTCCACATTCTTTCATGCACCTTTTTGGTATTAATAGCTTTAGGTCATTTTCCACACACCTATCTGCTAAATTGCCTATTTTATCATTAGTCATAGATCAAATAAAGTCACATCAAGAAGCTTGAGCGTCCTTTCTAACACTCCACAAACTGATGATAATCTGTCTAGCTTTATCCTTCATAATGCTTCCTCTGGTCATAATAAGAAATAATAAATATGCATGATTTGGATTAGCATAATAATTATTTAAATAGAGCATTAATAATAATAAATAATAATAATAATATAATAAAATAATTAATAATTGAATATAAATATTAAATGATAATGATAAAAATTTGAGGAATAAAAATAATTAAAACAATAACAATTGAGATAATAAGATGAATTAAGAAGAATTTATAGACGTAATTTTCGGTTATAAAAAAATGCATAATAATAAAAATATCACGAATTCAAGATGAAGATCTTTCATTGATTATACATGAATAACACAATTAAATAATGAGCAATGAATATAAAACCAAATTAGCATCTACTAAATAATAATAAATATATAAAATGTTGTTCAGAAGATAATTTAAATCATGTTGAAATTGACATAATAAATGAAACTCGTAAGGACAAAACTGTACTTTACTCATTCAATAATACAGCTTAATGAAGTTTTGAATACTATGATTTAATCCTAAAACAAAATTTAATATAAATATTTGAAAAAAGTAAATTACATTGAGATATTATTTACCCCTTGCACTCAAGAACTGATTAGACCCTTTCGAAAGACAAACTGGTCACTGCGAATAATAAGAGCACTACATGAAATATTAATAATTAATCTACACTAACCTAGGATAGTGAAATAAAGTCATAATTCTACCAAATGAAATACAAAATAAATTAAGAGAAAATAAGCTAATTAAAAAAAAAAACAAAAATAATAGATATTCATACTTTTACGTTTTGAGATATGTATCTATATAGCTATATATGAATATTTAATTATAGCAATAAAAAACATTCATAAGTATGAATAATACTGGGTGAAACGCTAATAAATTTTATGCTCATTATTCCTTTGAATTGAAACTAGAAATAATCATATATAAATATATCAGCTAATAAATAATTCACTTGAGAGATATAACTACATAAAGAAATAATAATAATTGTAAATGAAAAATATAAAAGATGAATAATAATAATAATTCACATATACTGAAGTAACTTGATAATAATATCTTAAAAATTTCAGGGAGGTAAAGAGAGCCAATAAAATAAAATATACATCTATCATAGAGACCCAAGCTAATTTCTCCAATATAGGAAATCGAATATAGAAAAATAAATAAATATTACATATGTAATGTAATAAAATACAAAGATTTCTCATATAATATAATGATAAGATCAGAGTCAAGCAAGATTACATAGAGCAAAACAATCCAGCACTAATAAATGAAATACAGTTCACTATTTTCAAACTGAAATAACTCATTGTCCGACCAGATGTCAAAACACACACTACTCGATACGTCTATCCATAGTTTTCAAAGTTTTATTTTTAAAAAAAAGCAGATTGCGTTGTCAAGCATCTAATTTTATTACATGCACAAACATGAGTTATCAGCCTAGCACATACCAAATCTTTTTGAAGTTGTTAGGTCCATTCTGTTGTAAGAAAATTTGGGACTACACATACTCTCTGTTAATAATTTATAGCATGAGCTTGGAAATTATCTATATCAGTGTCCATGAAGTTTAAGCTTGGAAATCAACCAGAATTATTTATATATAATACTCGGAGCTTATACATGAATACGAGAAATGGAGCGTAATATCTACATCATGTTTCGTTTCGATTTGCCATGATCTGAGCAAAAATGACTTTTCCTAATCCTCAAGTGATAACTAGTAAGTGGTTTTCATTTGACCTTAATAGAAACTTTCTTTTTTATAATTATTGTTATCGATAGCAAATTCGGGCTCGTTGCCTTTCTGCTAGAACGAGCATATATAGTTATTTCTATGAGTTATGCAGATTTATTTAGTGGAATCATGCCCATAATAGGCTAAATATCAGGATTCATCAGATTACAATTATATGTGGAATTCTATATTCTATCTGTATTACAGCTACAGTACGTATCAAGTGCAGGCATGCAAGAGAAGGTTAGTAACTTAATAATTATCAGTTTTTATTTCTAGAATCGCTTTGGGTGAGGTTCTTCCTCCATATCATCAGATAATTTCTGAATATGTATGGCCTTCACTTTACTGTTATTCCGCTGTTATTGTACGTACTCTTATTATCATACTGCTGCTAGAATGATGAGCAAGAGAATTAACTTATCTTTTAGAAAGTTGATGTATTATCGCATTCCTCTCTTACTCCTTTTCTTACGCATTGATTCTTCAATACTTTCTTTTTATTGTGGCATAAAATTATTCGCTCTTTCTTTGCAGATCAGAGTGTCTTATCCACAGTTACTCAATTATATAGTTCCAACTAGTCCTTATCCTATTTTCCTCTCGTTGAGGCAAGAGAGAATATTATCTTTTATGTCTTCTTAGAGAAGAACTATCATACTTAGCGTGTTAGCATGAGATATGTCAAAGAGATTATCTTCAAAGAGGTCATCCAATTATCCTATCAAATGTTTCTTCTTTCTTTATCTGCACTGGAGTTCGTCGATTTCTAAGACGTTTCAAAACTTTCCAAGTTTGAAAAAGGATTTTAAGTTATGATTATATATAGCATGATGTATCGGTTGACCGTACTGGAATTCGTTTGACCTTATTTCCTACCCAATAAGAAGGAATAAATAGATTACTCTTGATAAGTCTTTGTTTACAGCATTCGCGTTTAATCGTCTCTTTTATATTCTTCATACATTGACGCCTAAGTAAAACACATCACCAAAGCTAATCTTATAACGATGGATTAGTAAGCTATTTACTACTCATGAAAATTTGTCTTAACAATGTAAATTCTGAGTATACTATATAAGTATTTATCTTTACTACGGGTAACAGTATCGCCTTCAGCCATTATTGGATCTTCTAGTAGGTAATTATATTAATATATAATAGGTTACTATATAAAATAAAAAATATACAATAAGATTTTTTATACCATTGTAAAGAGAAAAAGATTTTATGATATTAGTAATTGAAAACTACAATATTAACATTCATATAAATTTTAAATGATAATTTTATTGAATAAAAATGAATCAAATTTTTTAATATACCGATTAATTTAGCATGAGTGTCTGAGTATAGGTAGATATAGTTAGAACATATATTATATATAATATATAATATATATACGTTGTGCGTTGGGCGCGAGCGCTTCGAACACCCTTCAGGTGCAGTTGTTAAGAGTATATATTACAGAAAGTCTCCTCCACCAAACAAAACATTTAGGCACAAATTGGAAGCTACAACTGAAACCGCACCCTCACTCAACAGAGTTCACCTCAACACTTCTATCTCTCTGTGGTGATCTGGATTACCTCTAAACATTATCAGAATGGTCTGAAATTTTATGTGGAGGTTCTTCGTACCCAAATTGCGATCAAAGATCTGTGACTTTTGATGGCTGGTATGATGTCGCAGACTGACTTTTCACACATCTATCTCTCTTCCAAAAAGTAACAGGTCTTACGCGTCAGCAATATCTTCACAAAGATGTTAATCGAGCCGCAACCCTCACTCCTATCCTGACGCCAAACAATCAGTTTAATCTATTATTCTTAAGCTTACGGACTCGTGCTTACTATTTCATGCGCAAGTTAAAACCGCGTAAGTTCATCTCAAATAATCATGCTTCCAAATAGGTCTCTGAAGACTGTAAATATATATATAAATAGACCTTAAATTATTGTGAGTGAGTTAAAGTTTCTTATAGCTTGGTAACTAAATGTTTGAGTATAATGTAATATTATGTCCATCCCTTCTGCCTTGTGAGCTTTTTAAAGTTTGTGAGATTAGTTGTGTATATTACATCTAGGAGACCAATGGAGATTCTCTGTTTATGTTTATTTAAATTATTTATAGATCATATTGGAATTTATTATTTATTTATAATTGTCTGTTAAATATGTTTTAAATTGATTTAGAAAACATCTATTATACTACAATATATATAATAGAAAATTATATTAACTATATAAATTTTCATATATTATATATTTTTGTCGATTGAGGGATTTTATTATTTGCTAAAATAAATACTTTCGTGGGATTTGGTGTGATATATATTAGTGAGTTATATATGGATTTTTATTATTATCGTTGTGGGAATGTATTTATATATAATATATATATAATATATATATAATATATATATATATATATTATATATATATATATATAATATATATTAATATATATATGATATAATAATATATATATTTCTATTATAGATATATGCGATATTTGAAGTATATTTATCATATGTTTACTAATTTTGAGAGTATCAATATTAAGTATGATTCTATGGTTGATAATATCTGTTAATTGTTAGATTATTTGGATATTGTAGTTGTTATATTTTGTTACCTCTCGAGTTAGTTTTCTTTTTTATTAGAGGTCTATTTCAGAAGGAGAGAAAATAAGAGAAATTTTTGTTCAGAATAACCTATGTGAGGATGTGAGTGAGATCGTTGAATATTTTATAAGGATTAAATATTTATATAAAAGTGTTGTTCTTCGTTCTATGTACGTTGAGATGAAATTTCAACTTTCTGCAAGGCATTCTAACTTAGCCTGTATTTCTGATTAACTTCACTATAATGCTTCATTAGAGTTTTCTTCTTCTTGCTATTATGAGATTAATAGTTTTCTCACGAACATTATGTGAATTGGGGTAATTTATCTCGAAATTTATAGCAATTTGGATCGAAATCTAATTGTAGAGAGCATTGAAACTTTACAATGTTCTCTTCTTTAAACAAGAACTGTTTAGCCGGCTGCGAACACCATATGAGAATTAAATACAGGGATGATATAGTCTCATGTATTTGATTAGATAATTATTATGCTAGCGTTTATTTGAGTTTATTTAGAGATGCTTGAGTGAGTGTAATACTGATTAAAGTAAAATCCGAGCAATGTTTTGATTGAGAACTTGTCGGTATGAGCCATTGGAGTATTGTGACGTCCACCTTGAATAATTCACTGTAAATATTCCAATTTATTAACTTGTTATTTAAAAATACGGGATCTTCAAATATATTTAACTAGATATAATTAAAAATAGTTATTTAATTATACATGCTATAGTAAACTAATACATTCTACGACAATCGATTATCTGTTTAAAACGCTACCTCGTCTCTCTCTCTCTATCTTCTCATACTTAATTCTCTCACATCAACAGCTGAACACGACTATCACTACGTCATATACAGAGCACAAACAATCATGCACCCCACACCACGTACCACCTTATCACGTAGCTCTATAACCAACACCTAAGTATAAGTAGCGAGTGCACTTATAATACAAAACCGTAACTTAAATGCGACAACACTTCAATATTTAACATTAAGCGCATACAAAAGCGTGATTAAAGGAATTCTTTAACTTGCTCATATAGAATTGCGCTACTAGGAAATTAACGAACGGATCACATATCTTCTTGAGATTAGTTCCTTTATTAAGGGCAATTAACGACCTATGTATCCGATAATAACCATAAAAGCGGTCAGTCTGTCACTCTCTCAAGTAATACATTTTCTTCTTTCTGCTCCAATCCACCTTAAATTTATTTAAGTCACTCGGAATATTGCTTGGGAGTATACGTTTTCATAATGGGCTTTGGCATTCTTGATTCTGTCCCTCAGGATCACTTTATTCCAATTACTAAATCCACAATTTAACATTAAAATAATTACTAGCGTATACCCTACTAATACTAAACATTACATTTATAGATAAAATAAAACAATAATTCGAAACTACATTAAAAGACCGGAATTTTTATTGGGGAGGAGTAAAAAATAATAATAAAAGAAAAAAAAAAAAAAAAAAAACTTAAGCTAACACATGAACCTCCAATATGGCCTATAGAATTTATAATCATTTATTCATAATTGCTGTAATTTTATCCTACTTCTCCAACAAATCAATTTACAACACTTACAATAAATAATATGATTTACATTTTATATCTAAAAATTAACATAAATAATTAATTCTTACATACCCGAGTCATTAAATTAGGTCCTTCTACATATGAGTCTTCACCAATTCTTAAATTCTTTGACAGATTAACTCTCACATTACGTCCAATAATCACCAGGAAAATCAACTACTCTATTCAACTTTATGCATTAAATAAAATCACCTTCCGACACTCCAAACACATTAAGAGTAAGAACAATATCTCAATCGATAGGACGATTAAACAATAATCAAAAGACCATCGATCAATAAAATAAATACAATCTTATCAATTTGAAATAAATAAAAACATTATTAACAAACAATACATAATCCATCACAATTTAGAACCAACGTTAAGCGAAAAAAAAATAAAAAAATTAAAAATATCAACTTCAAAAAAAATGATGGCAATATTATTCATAGTCACACTATTAAAATTAAGTCACAATAATCCACAAAACACCTTCTAACAAAACTAAACAAAATAACATTTTAATGCAGACTATTTTAATAAATGAGTAAAACCAGACTAGAAGCCCCCCCTCTACATTCACTCTTACTTTAGAAGTAAATATTAACAACATATATAAAACCTTAAAAACTTTCATATAAGCTAGACAGGACCCAACCAGTATATATATCCATTATTCATACACTCACCAAAACTAACCATTGAGAAAAAATAAAATGCCTATCACAGGTCTATAACCAAATATTTATACTTGCTATAATTAGAACAAACCAACACTAAGATAACCTTACCACTCTTGTATATGGAAGCTATTAGCATATATAATACTAATGATTTTAATACTAAAACATTCCTTCTAACTCACTAATTGCTTACGTATACATACATATATACATACTTTTTTAAATATCCAAAAAATTTATAAAAAATTTAATTCATTTAGAATTTAATTTTCCGAAAGGTTACTTACTATCAGTGAATATTCACAACAGGTTTTCAACTAAATAAAATCAACTCTTAATACACTCTTCTAATACCGTGATCAACCACAACCACTAATACTCACGTAGTTTGATTTTAACCTAATATACTCCCCCCTCATCTCTTGAATATAATATACGTACTCTACACTTAGCAAATAGTATAACTCAGAATAAAAAGCAATTATAATATCCAGAATACAAAGAGACTCCCACAACAACTAAGTATACAGGACAAATCTAATCCGCTTACTATCATCCTATTTAATTATAGTCACACTAACTTACCTGGGCTTACCAACAAATATCATCAATCCAAATTCATAAATTAGAAACTGTGTACAAAATATAAAGCATATACTCAGTTAAGATAATAAAAGAGCTGCCTTCCCCCACAGTTCAACACACCGAATATCCATCTATCTACTAAACTGAAACAAAAGTTTTTCACCTTTAAAAAACATAATCTTGAGATAAATAGGCTAAATATACGTTATTACTATTAACTAGAAATACATGTAAACCACATATCTCAATAAATTACTAACCTCCTGCAATTTACAAACATTACAACAACCCTCCCCGAACCTATATAAACAAAAAAAAATTCCACACCAGCTTATATACTATTCTTAAGCATACAACACACATTTTTCACTCCCACCTCCATGAATTAACTCACGCAATTGTAACTTAAAACATACAATTCTAACACACAATTAACACTTAATGATAACGAATCTCAGGCAATTAATCCACATAAAACATATATATATAAATAACATCGCACAATTTTCACACACAAAAATTTTTCATGTAAGAAAAAAACAATAGGCACCTCTTGTGATTCATATTTCATAAATTTACAAATTAAAAAGCATTGGGAGGAATTTAACAGTAAAAATATAAGGAAAGATGTTTATTCGTTGCATAATAATAGAGTTATTAGATAGAGATATTATTATATAGCTATTATTAGACAAAGATTTTATTCCTCTATGATGCACTTTGAATTTTTATTTTATGTTAAGTATATAACCGAAGTTATGGATCTCAGAAGTAAGTGTGGATCGCCGAAGCCTTCTAAATTGGTGATGGTGCTGCGTGACCCCCATTTGATATTGGACTCAAATTATTAGGGAGTTAGTTTTCTGTTAAAGTGACATTGTATACCAAGAGTAGTAGGGGGGTGATATTGGACAACGGACCTTTTACCCCATCTGACCTTGACCTTTTTGACCTCTTTTACCCCACCCTAAAAATTTTGGCAAACCGTATTTTTTGAGCCCAAATTTTTTACCTGACTTGACCTTTTTTGCCTTTGACCTTTTTTGGCCTTGACCTTTTTTGGCCTTGACCTTTTTGGGCAACCCAAATTTTTTTGAGAACCCAAATTTTTCGGCGAACCCTTTTGTATTCTACGGTACAATTTTGGCAACCCTAATTTTTTGGCAACCCTAATTTTTTGGCAACCCTAATTTTTTGGCAACCGTAATTTTTTGGCAACCCTAATTTTTGGCAACCCTTCGAAGAAGGGTTGCGCCAGATGGAGGCGAAGCCTCCATCGTCGTATTGACCCTTTTTACCCCGCCTAATTTTTTCGGCCATGGGTCATTTTTAACCCACGGTAATTTTTTGAGAACCCGAATTTGTGAACCCAAATTTTTTGAGAACCCAAATTTTTTGAGAACCCAAATTTTTTCAGATTTACTTACACACCAACGCAGCACACACACACACACACACACACACACACACACACACACACTAGCCTCACCTAGCCTACCTGCATAGCTCACCAGCGTTCACGTCAGCTTACCACCTACACCTACACCTAGCCTTCACCTACCCTACATCTACACCTAGCGGCCACCCAGCCTTCACCTACACCTACACCTATCCTGCACCTACACCTAGCCTCCACCCAGCCTTCATCAGCTTACACCTACACCTGCACCTAGCCTCCACAAATATATATATATATATATATACAATACGCTTTTCTGCATTTATGTACAAATGGAATTCGGGTTTTAAAAATGTTTAAAACTAAAAGATTTATCACAAGGTGGCCAGCCTGGTGACTAAACTTTTAGTCTTTTATTTGCCCTAGCACTAGGGCTTCCACCTCACCGTTGGCAAAAATGGGATTCTAAATAATTAGGTTAAGAGAAAAAACCTCTTACCTATAATAGAAGCTTCTTATTTTTTTTCAAAAACTTCATGCTTCTGTTAAATACCATGAATATTCACTCTTAGTTAAACTGACATGTAGTTGTAATATTTAACTTCTATAATTTATACAAAAATAATTTAATTCTACCTTTATTCAAATAAAATAAAAAATATTTATTTAATATCTATCCAGAATATGATAATATTATATTTGTAATGGGAAATAATATTACATTTATTTTGTTCGTTTATGCAGCATATATATATATATATATATATATTATATATATATATATATATATATATATAGTATATATTATATATATATATATATATATATAGCTATATATATATAATATATTTATATATAATATATATATATATTATATAATATATATATATTATATATACTATATGTATATAATATAATAATATATAGTATATTTATATATATTATATATTATATAATAATAATAATATGAATAATAATAATAATAATATAATAATTTTTATATATATATATCTATATATATATATATATATATTATATTATATATATATTATATATTATATATATACTATAAATTATTTAATATATATATATATATAGAGAGAGAGAGAGAGTAGAGAGAGGAGAGAGAGAGAGAGGAGATTTTTGTCGGCGTGCGCAGCAATTCAAGGCAATTATGCTAGCAGTGCTCCAATATGTTTAATAGCCGAGTTTAATAATTAATAATAAATAAATATAATATAATAATATAATAATAATATAATAATAATAATAATAATAATAATAATAATAATAATAATAATTAATAATAATATCTTTTATTAAACATGTGGATTTTTACTCTCCCAGTCAACCCACTACCCAAACTCTCATGCAAATCATACAATTTGACTTAGTCGCTATTTATATATATAATATATATAATATATATTTTATATATATATATATATATATATATATAATATAATTATAATATATATATTATATATATATACTATATATATTGAGAGAGAGAGAGAGGAGAGATAGAGAGAGAGAGGAGAGAGTACCGTGGCCGATCCAATTAGAATCTACGTGGTCAGTATATAATATATATATATATATATTTATAATATATATTATATATTAATATATATATATATATTATATATAATAATATAATTATATATATATATTATATATATATATATTATATATATAATATTACTTATATATATATATGCTTATGAGTTTTCATGGTTCCTTATATATCTTTAGAGTTTCATGTTTGTTATAGTTTCATACACACTTGAACACTTTAGCACTTACATCACACAGATTTAGCTTACCAGCACGAATTTACTTACTCAAGCACAGATTTTACTTACACTCACACAGATTTACACACACACATTTACTTATACACACACAGATTTACTTACCTACACACAGATTTACTTACACACACAGTTTACTTACACTCACACAGTTTACTTACTCACACACAGATTTACTACACACACACAGATTTTACTTACCTCAGCAGATTTAACTTAACATTTACTTACATTAGCACCCAACACACAACACACACATCCACACAACACACAACACACCACACACACAGCACATAAAACCACATAAACATCACACAGCACAACACACACAGGATTTATTTTACACTTCCACACATATTTACTTACGCACACAGATTTATTTACACACACACACACAACACGCACCACACACACACACCAGAGATTTAGCTTTACACCAACACAGATTTACTTCACTCACACAGATTTACTTTCTCACACACAGATTTACTTAACTAACGATTTACACCACCACACCCACACCCACACACACACACAACCAACACACACACACATACACACACACCACCACACACACACATTTACTTACACTCACCACAATACTACGAGTCATTCATTTTTATTTCATACTTAAACATTTCAAAGAATTTCTTTTCAAATATACTATGAGTCATTCATTTTTATTTCATACTTAAACATTTTTATTAAAAACATTTTCGCGAACCTAAAACTGTAACTCATTACAGACATCTTTTATATTTTACTTAATACTTTTTAATTTATAAATTTTTAAAAATTGTATGGTAAGAAGAAAAAACCAGAGGGGTTATGTATAACCATTTTTATTTTACTACAATTGTAAACGAATTTTTATTAAAAACATTAAATCAATTTTAACAGTAAATCAGTAAATCAAGTAGAGGTGGTTACTAACAACCTAAGGGCTTAGTAATGGCTTTTGTTTTATACTGCTTTAACTGCTTTAACTTTCTGCTTTACTGCTTTAACTTTCTGCTTTACTGCTTTAACTCACTGTTTTACTGCTTTAAGGTATGTAATGTATATGAGTTAAAGCAGTAAAACAGTGAGTTAAAGCAGTAAAACAGTAAATCAATAAAGGTGCTACCTAACAGACCTAATTTTCTACATTTTTTTGTTTTTAACTGTTTTTACTGCTTTAACTTTCCTGCTTTACTGCTTTATCTCTGCTTTACTGCTTTTAACTCTCTGTTTCCTTCTTTAACTTTCTGGCTTTACTGCTTTAACTATCTTGCTTTACTGCTTTAACTTCTGTTTTACTGCTTTAACTCTCTGCTTTATTGCTTTAACTATCTGCTTTACATACTTAAAGTAAGTAAAACCCCCCCCCCCCCCCCTCAGTAAAATAGAGGTGTTAACTAAGGGATTAGTATGCTTTTGTTTACTGCTTTACTGCTTTAACTTTGCTTTACTGCTTTACCTCTGTTTTACCTGCTTTAACTCTTGCTTTACTGCTTTAACATTTTCTGCTTTACTGTTTTTAACACTTTCTGCTTTACTGTTTTAACTCTTCTGCTTTACTGTTTTAACTCATATATTTATTAACATTATGTTTTTTATTTTGTTTTAATACTTTTTATTTATTTTATTATTATTTTTATTTATTTTTATTATTATTTTTATTATTTTTATTATTTTATCTTATATATTTAACTTAGTGTTTTACTTCATGCCTATTCGTTAATTATTATTTAGAACACACATTTCAGCTATGACACTTATACAACATATCACATGACCTTATAACACACATTCATATGCGCACTTACATTACGATAGCACTTACTTTACACTTTACACCACACACACAACACACACACACCACACAACACACACACACACACACTCACAACAGATTTTATTACACACGCATATTTACTTACACATATAACGTATAATTTATTAACATTTTAATGTTTTAATTAAACACGAACAATTTATTTACTCATTCCAAATATACTAAATATTCAAGTTTTCTAAACTTCTATAATAAATTCAATCATTATCTTTGAACAAAATTTATTATTAACTGTTAATAAAAAAAAAAAAATAAATGTTTATAAATTTTTATAATATAATTTTAAATAACTTTTTTACTAAATTTTATGAATTTTATTAAAACATATAGTTTTCTTACCTTAAAGGAATAAAGTCAGTAGGTAGCGCCTAGCACCCTCTACACCAAGCTATGCACGTTATGTTCTATTGACTTACTGCTTTACAATCATTTTTAACCATGTAATAATGTATAAAAATAACAAAATAAGTTCTTCTCTGCTACATTTACATGTATTTTATTAAAATCTTTTCTAAGTTTTATTTAAAAATAACAATTATTCTTTTACATTTATATTATTCACTGCGATGTTAACTAAAATTATGTCAAAAGTTTTTTAAATAATTCGGGATTTTTCTTATTATTATTATTATGTACAATTGACAAACCATCAAGAGAAACACAACACCCGCATCCTTAGAGATAACGAAACTGAACTCTCTCTGTAAAATTTGTGGTTGTAGGATAATCTTCTTTTGTATCGGGGCGATTTTAGACGCTAATTCCAGGTCAAATAATATTCAAACTGACTTTTTCTGTAAATGTGGTGCAATAACTTACGTTAGGCTAAATTTAGGCTAAATTTAGGATAAGCCTTTTTGTAGAAGGGCTAATTTAATCCTAATACAGGTCAAAAGGTAATTCAGTATAGACACAGAATCATTGTTATTATTATTTTTATAAATATATTTAAACTGAAACATGTGGATCGGTAAGATCTTTAAAGCCAGGGGGGTTTTTTTTAAAGGAAAAAGGGGAGAAATTTGTTTTTTTTTTTTTTTTTTTTTTCCTTATTGTGATTGGTCGGAGTAGTTTTCCCCTAGTTTATAAGCTAACCACCAAGGGCTCAGCATGAGCCACCGTCTGACGCAAAGGCAGCCAACACGCACCCGCTGGTGGTCCGCCACGTCCGCCCGGGTGTTGCCGAGGCGCAATATTTCCGGTAACGCCGCCGCGTGCGCCCGCAGGCGCAATATTTGCGCACCGCGCCGCGTGCGCCCGCAGGCGCAATATTTCGCGTAACGCCCGCGCGTGCGCCCGCAGGCGCAATATTGTTCAGCGTAACGGCCGCGCGCGCGCGCAGGCGCAATATTCCTCGCGAATTTATTTAAGCAAGACTCACAACAATGCGCATAATACACCACACACACCGCACACACACACAACACACAACACACACACACCAACACACACACTCGCTTACGCATATAATTTAATTTATTAAAACATTTTATTTTTTTTATCATTATACTTGATTGTTATTTATTCATGCTATTGTTATTATTTATTTTGAATACATTACGCACCATACACACACACACCAACACACATGTCACACACACCACAGCAACAAACACACACAACACACCACAACACCACACCACACAGCACATAAAGCACTACCCAGCACTCACTTACCTATAACGTATATTTTATTAAAACATTTTATTTTTATTTTATTATTATACTTAGTGGTTTTTTTACTTCATGCCTATTGTTATTATTATTTAGAACACGCATACACACACACAACAGAATCATACGCGCAACACACACGACACACACCACACAACAACACACACACCCATACGCACTTACACATACGCTCCAGCGCTCGATATTTTGTGCCTCGCTTTGATGCCTCAGTTTTTGATGCCTCAACTTTGATGCCTCAGTTTTGATGGCTCAGTTTGAATGCTCAGCTTTTGATGTTCTCAACTTTGATGCTCAGCTTTTTGAACTTAGCTTTGATGCTCAACTTTAATAACTAGCTTTGGTGGTTCATACTTTGATGTCCCTATCTTTGATGGTGTCAATTTTGATAGCACTTATATTGATTGATTCATCTATAAACAGTTAATTACATAGACTTAACTTACAGACTTAAACACACATCACTATATTCTTATTAGCACATATGGCACATATTACATAGACACTTACGCTCTCCCATACACTTACACTCACACATACACACAATTATATTATTATATATTATATATATATATATATATATATATATATATATTATTATATATTATATTTATTATATATATATATTATATATATATATATATATATATATATATATATATATATATATATATACTATTATTTCGCGCGGGAATATTGCGCCTGGGGGCGAACGCGGCGGCGGTTACGCGGAATATTGGCGCCTGCGGGCGCACGCGGCGGCGGTTAGGCGGAAATATTGCGGGGCACGCGGCGGCGGTTACGCGGAATATTGCGCCTGCGGGCGCAGCGGCGGTTACGCGGAAATATTGGCGCCTGGCGGGCGCCGCGGCGGGTCGGGGACGTGGCGGGAAGCACAGCGGGTGGTGGTTGGGCTGCTTGCGGGTGGGGGCTCATGCTGAGCCTGGTGGTTGCTTATGAAACTAGGGGAAAACTATCCGACCATCACAAGTAAGGAACATGTTCTTTCTTACCTGCTTAAAGGATCTTACAGATCCAGATGTTTCGTTTTGAAATATTTTATAAAAATATATAATAATATCAATTCTTGTCTATACTGGAATTACATTTTGACCTGGTATTAGGATTTAAAAATTAGCCCGTCTACAAAAGGCTTATCCTAAATTTAGGCCTAAATTTAGCCTAAAGTAGTTATTTCACCACATTTTACCGAAAAAGGTCAGTTTGAAATTTATTTTGACCTGGAATTAGGCTTTAATCGCCCCGGGATACAAAAGGATTATCCTACAAACACATTTTCAGAGAGAGGTCAGTTTCTTGGTATCTGTAAGGAGTGCGGGTTGTTGTGTTTTTCCTCGTGATGGTTTGTCAATGTACATAGATAGATAATAATAAAGAAAACCGAATTATTTAAAAAACTTTGAAATATTTTTGTTAACCCATGGAGTGATAATAATGTAAGTGAATAATTGTTATTTTTAATAAAAACTAGAAAGATTAATAAAATCATGTTATGTTAGCAGAGCGACTCATTTGTTCTTTTATACTTATTACATGGTTAAGATATGTAAAAGCAGTAAGTCAATACGAACATAACGTGCATAGCTTGGTGTTTGAGGGGTGTAGGGGTACTTTTACTGATTTTAGTTGTTTAAGGTAAGTAAAATTATGTTTTTAATAAAATTTTCATAAAATTTAGTAAGTTATTTAAAACTTGATAGTTATAAATTTTTATTCATTTATATTAACATTAATATAAATACGAAGAAATACTTTATTATTAGAAGTTTTAATAATTTTGAAATAATTTTAGTTATATTTTAATGATTAATATAAATGTTCGTGTTATTAAAAATAACAAATGTTTTATATTACAGGTGAGTGTTAGTAAATCTGCGTGTGTAAGTAAACTGTGTGTGAGTGGGTGTGTGTGATGTGTGTGTGTGTGTGTGGTGTGGTGTGTGTGTGTGTGTGTTGTGTGTGTGTGTAAGTGTAAATGTAAGTGTCTATGGGTAAATTTAAGTGGCATAGTGAATGGTGTATAAGTGTCATAGTGATGTTGTGTATAGTGTCATAGTGAATGTGTGTTCTAATTTATAACAATCGGCATGAAGTAAATAACACTAAGATAAAATAAAGATAAAATATAAAAATAATAAAAAATATAATAATAAATAAAATAATAATAATAAATAAAAGTATTAAAACAAAAACATAATGTTAATCAATATATGAGTTAAACGTAATTGAAAGTTAAACAGTACAATATCATGATTATTATTGAGAGAAGTAAAAGCAGTAAAGCAGAGAGATAAAGAAGTAAAACAGAAGTTAAGCAGTAAGCAGATAGTTAAAGCAGTAAGCAGTAAACAAAAGCATACTATCTTGGCTAACTTATTGTTACTGATTTAGCTGCTTTAAGGGTATGTAAGCGATAGTTAAAGCAGTAAAGCAGGAGTTAAAGCAGTAAGCAGATAGTTAAAGCAGTAAAAGCAGAAGTTAAAGCAGTAAAGCAGAGAGTTAAA
>JABUQX010056636.1:40000-42500 GCA_015478945.1 Trachelipus rathkii
CATTTTCCGTTGTCCTTGTAGTCTGAAGATTGTGTTTGATGTATTCTTTGAATTTGGTGGTTCTGTTTTCTTTGTTAACGGAGAGTTTTTTTTTAAGTTTCTGATTATGTTGCTGACATGTTTTATGTGATGATCTAGTGTTTGTCTGTATTCTGCGTTGCTTTTCATCTAAACTGTTATCGCTTGTGCATTTTGTAAAAAAAAAGAAAAAAAAGACCAGTTTGCAATTCTATGGGCTGTGTAAGTTGTATTGGCGTTTGCTGTAAGGTGATTAATATCGGAATGTGGACAGAGTTTGATGTAGCGTGAAGTTTGTAAATATTTTCTATGCCAAACATTATACACATTTTCAAATATGTGGTCTAAATTTTTGTATGAGAATCGTTTAGAGATGATGTTGTCGTATTTGTTGTACGTATATTTGAACTAATGAGTCTTATAGAATTGTTGTTTATTGATTGCTATAGTCTTGTTAGATTTTGCTGTAGATATAGGAGGGTTCCAGTATAGTGCTATGAAAGAGGTTAGATTCTTGTATTTGTGTGTGTGTGAAAGGTTTGCAGTTCAGAATTGATTCAAATAAATGCTGTTATTAAGTTTAGATGAAGTATAATTTTAATATATATATATATATATATATTATATATATATATATATATATATATATATATATTATATATATATATTATATATATATATATATATATGGTATATTACACTCCGTGTCAATTCTTGCTCTTTAAAAGGAATGGTTTGTATTACATTAAACTCCACTTCCCATATTTAATCATTAATAAAGTAAAAAGTAAATGAGTGAATGGAGCGGGAAGAGGAATATGAAATAAAAGTTATCAGGGTATATAGGTAGAACAATTAATGGAAGGCAAAGATGAATATAAGTGTTCTTCGGGGGAGGCAGTGTCAAAGATGATATTCATCTGTCACATATTCTCACCAATTTGATTATATATATATATATAAATATATATATTAGTATATATTAGTATAGTATTATATATATATATATATATTATTATAATATATATATACTATATATATTATATATATATATATATATATATATATATATATATGTGTGTGTGTGTGTGTGTGTGTGTGTGTGTGTGTGTGTGTAATAGCGGTGTACTTATTATAGGATGAGTAGCAGTTTGACAGCTAGAATGATACTTGAGATAGTCATTGAAAGTTGATAAGGGGAAAGCTCTAGACTCCACATATTCAAAACAAAAGGAGTTGTACGAATGGAACCACCCTCTACATGCGTACTTCATAAATGGTTAACGAGGCCTCTATGAAGGGAAAGTAACTGGTGCGATCTGCAGTTCCGAAGACGCCTCAAAAAGCTCAGCCTTTTTAGCCAAGTTTTATAAGGAAAGCAATGTGAACACTATAAGAAATATCAAAAGGTTATTAAAGAAATGCCAAAAATAAGGATTGAAGTGTTGCAGTTGTATGAATAACTACATAGAGTTGATATATAAAGAAATTAAGATTTTAAAGTATTGATAGAAATTGCTTCAATTGGAAATACAAGAAAGATTAATGATTTGTTGCTCCAAGTTTACTCTCCTAACATCAGCTATTTGCGGTTCTGCAGGAAACTTTTCAAAATGAAATGTGAAAATCATGATAGAATCATCAACCTAGGAATGCATAGGAAGGAGAGTGATGGTTAGAAGATGGTGATTCAAAAATGTAGAAGAAGAGTTTAAGATGGAACAGATGCCCGAGGAATGCCTGTATTAATAGATTTAAAGGATAAACATTAGAAATAGTTGATATTGAACGGCGGTATTGAAAATCAGAGAGAATGGAAAATACCGAAAAAGAGAAGTTCGGAAAGCAAAACTTAGTTTGAGACTAAACAGAAAAATTTCCATTTGTCCACCGCCACAGAAACAGATCAACAGAAATTTTGAAGATCAAAGGACCAAGAGTAGTATACCAAGTTCCTAAACCTAAAGGTCTTAATTTCTTAATTTTGTTCTCAAATCGAATATTATTTACTAATGCAACGAATTGACTTGACTAGACTCGAATTGACTAGACTCCTTCTTCATTTGAGGTTTCATATTAGTATAAATATATTTTAAACTGTACCTTTAAAAACTAATATATTTTTATAGTTACCGAAAACTAAAATAAATTTTTCAAGCATAATAGGAAAATATGAATATTTATTTATACAGTATTTTAAAATTTCTCAGTTTCTATTCTTTACCTTTTGGCAGAAAAATCATAAATAATTTATTAAATTTAAAATTCAAACTTTTCATTTGATAATTAATTGCATATTGCGCTATTAATACATTTTTCAAAAGATTTTATTTTAATTTAATCTGACAAAGTAGAAATATAATGTTTAAACTTTTACGTTTAAAAGACTCAGCCTTAGTCAAGTAGATTTTTTGCTAAATGCTTTACTAACTCGTACTGTTGTGGCTCTATTCTTATCTCATTATCTGATAAATAGGACACA
>JABUQX010056636.1:50000-65000 GCA_015478945.1 Trachelipus rathkii
TGAAAATTAAAAAAAATAAAGCACAGCGATAAAAGAATAACGCTTTTTAAAAATTAAAATTGTTAAAATGTTTCTGAGAAAAGATGTGATCAGTTTTTTGAAGAATACGAAGAAGCTGGAGTAGTCGGAAGGAGCGCGCAAAGTTGCCAAAATGTTGAATTTTTTTCTTTTATAACTAAAGGATACCCGACGGGTGAAAATTAAAGAATGGACAGAGTCCGGGGTTTCTCGACCTACCGACGACGGGGGGACTCGTCCCCCTCTATCCTCCGTCGGCTCGAACCCCCCTAAAAAAAAGGATTATAAAAGAAAAATAACATTTTTCTCCCAAGGCGTAAAAAATAAAATGGTATTTGGCAACTTTTGCCCTCGGTGAACTAATGCAGGATTCAAGGTCAATCAGAGCGTACACTTGCCAGGTCTTAGAAAATGTATACCTACTAATATTTAGGTGTTATTAATAAATATTAGAATAAAATATATTTTTTTTAAAAGTTTTGTCGATGAAATTAACATTGATGAAATCAAAAATGTTATTTTAATTTTCTGTAGATGTTATAGTTTTCTAGTTACATCCCTGGCCTCTTCGGGATGCTGGCTATTATATTATATATATATATATAATTATCTATATTATATATATATAATATATATATATATATATATATATATATATATATATATTATATATATATATATATATAATATATATAATATATATATATATAAATATCTACTCAGGATGTATCGTAATAGGTGTAAGATAAGTGTGGACAGTAGTATTATACGTTTAATGGTAGTAGGTTAGATTGGCACCGATTAAGGCTAAGTATACTGCAGGATGGTTGAAAAATGTAGTATATATATTATATAATAGGTATGAGGAGTTATAGTGGATTAGATAAAAGATAGTTTGATAATATAGTAATAAATTTGTCAGGTCTGGGCTACTGACGTATAGTCTCACCGAATGGGGAGCCGTAGCCTAGGTCTGAATGCTACTATATATATATGATATATGTATATATGATATATATATACACTTAATATATATAATAATAAGTTGAATATATATATATAGTGGCTTTGAGAGGCGGTACATATTCTATGTAATGGACTCCGCTAAGATTGGCTGTTATCTTAGATTTTTATCCTTCTTTATATATATATTATGTAATTTGGTTATATATAGATATATATATATATATATAATATATATATATATTTTATATATATATTATATATAATATATTATATAATATATATATATATATATATATAGTATTAGTATTAGTATATATATATATATATATATATATAATGAGTAGTATATATATATATATATATAACATTTATATATATATATAATGATCATGTTACTTTATATATATATATAATATATATATATTACTATATAATATATATATATAGTTACTAGTACCATATTGTTATCTTGCTTGCTGCGGTATAATACTTAAGTGGATAACATCGTATCGGTGGAGGTTGTATTGTGTAGTGCTAATTATATACTAGTAATATATATACTTATAGCTTATCTTTGTGAAACTAATAGCATATACTATTTGTACCTATTTATATTAAACATTTATGCTCGCTTGTTTTGTAGCCATTTTTTAAAGCAGATTTTTTGCCTCCATAATGCCGTCTTATAGTGTAGTGTGTTTAGAATTTTCACTTAAGTTAAAAGAAACATTTATATGTGTTTTGAGGTATGTATGATTGATATTTCAGACCTTGTAAACTCATGCGTTTTCCACGAATTTGGGTTATATATTGATTTTTAGACTAAAGACATTTGTGGAAAATTGCAAATTGCAAGTGTTGTCCATAACGAAATATTGCAAGACTAAATTTCCTTTAAATTCTACTGTAATAGTACAAATGTGGTTCACGATATACGGTTTCACCTAAAAATTATTGGTTTTTCAAATATAAGACTAGACTCTATAAGTGGATTGGCACTTTGTTGCTACATATGTATATACTAGATATATATATATATATATATATATATTATATATATATATTTATATATATATTATATATATATATATATTATATTAATTTTATATATATTATATTCGATTCTGTATCTTTTATCATTTATTTATGTATTTATATTTATATAGTTATGTATATCTTATATATATATATATTATTATATATAATATATATATAATATATATATTATATATATATAATATATATATATATATATATTATATATATATATATCTTCAAATAGGTGATATATATATACATCCAAATAGGTGATATATACACCTCTTCAGATAGGTGATATATATATATATATATATATAATATATTATCATAATCCATAAAAGGTTAGGTTTCTTACTTTTGGCTTGGGGGTTACATAATACCTCATTAGGTTTAGGGCGTAACTGGGGCTATTAAATCCTATTGCCTTGGTTAGGATAAAGTATTTTGCTAGGTCCGTGAGGTTTACGATGTGTATATATATTATTATATGATTATCCTCTGTAGGTACGGTGTGGTTAGTGATGGACGCTTAGTCCGTTGTAATAGTCGGATTACTTATTAGTAACGGTGAGGTATATTATGAGTTGTGGTTATAATTGCTTCATCGGCATAGAATTGGCGTACTGTATTTAACTCAGGCGGTTGTACGTGCAGAGCGCTTTCATGTATGTGACTACGCATGACACGTTATCACGTCATAATATGTTGTATAACTGATCATGAGATCCTGATACTGGATGTTGATGTGAGACTACAGGGCCTTCATCTAATGTGGTGATGAGGGTATAAGGCAGGATGCGGGATAGATGGAGTACGTGAGTATACGAGAGAGAGAATTAATATCGATATATCCAATACTTTGATATTGACTTCGATATGAGTAGTTCGATATATTTCGAATATCAAAGCTCAGACTAAAGGTTCAATTTTACCTATATATATATATATATATATATATATATAATATATATATATGGACTAATATATATATATATATATAGCTATCGGGTGAGGATATATATATATAAGTATATATATATATATATAGTTATATATATACGTATACTCATAGTATATATATATATAAAACACTATGGCTTCCGTTGACCAAATATGATTTTTAAACAAGTAATTAGGTTGAATAATAATACATACCTTTGAGGAAACGTGGGACTTCAATAAGATTTCTTTGATTTAAAGTCTCTCTTAAATCACGAGAGAATTCAAGAAGTGTCTATAAATACGGAATTTCCGTGTGGCTAAAGTCTCTCTTATCGGAGAATTCAAGAAGTGTCTATAAATACGAATTTACGTTTAAGAACACTTCTCAAGTGTTGCTTGTGAAAAGGTAGCCTATGTGAACGCATATAAATATGGATCAGAGATTAGACAAACTGTTTTATTGATAAATAGAACTTCCAATTAAGCGTTTGGAGTATTTACCCACTTTATTTCTGCTTCGATAAACATTTTGTAAATAATAATAACAAAGATGGATTAGAGGGAGGAGGAGGTGGAGGAGAGAAAGAGAGAGAGAAGAGAGAGAGAGAGAGAGAGAGAGAGAGAGAGAGAGAGAGAGAGAGAGAGAGAGAGAGTATAATGAGCCTTATTTGTAGTTCATGATGTAGTTATATTCTATACAGATATGCTGAGCTTGAGTTTGGTGGCTGTACTCAGAGCTGTGAGGGATTTGTTACAATTTATCAACTGATTTCAAGTCAACGTAGTATCGAATAATTAATGACAATTATTAAAAGAACTGTCAAGTACATACGTTAGTATCGTAATTAATGACATTTATTAAAAGAACTAAGGCTGTTTTAATAAAAGGAGTAACATTGAATGATTTTCTTTATTTCCATCAACCAAATTATAGCTCACCCACCAATCTCCTGTAGATGCATGCATCTGTCAGTTGTCCTGCACGAAACCTTTCCAGCGTCTTCTGTCCATTCACGTCTTAGACGCCTCCACATCCTGGACGCTCCTTCCTCTCTTCACTATTGCAGCGCTCACGTTGTCGCTCCATCTAACTTTAGGTCTTCTCGCACTTCTTCTCCC
Source organism: Trachelipus rathkii (assembly GCA_015478945.1). NCBI lineage: Eukaryota > Metazoa > Arthropoda > Malacostraca > Isopoda > Trachelipodidae > Trachelipus > Trachelipus rathkii. The sequence goes on from JABUQX010056636.1 coordinate 54,087, forward strand.
CTCCGGTATTCATTCCAGATATCTTCTGGGCACTCGTTGCTCCTCCATCCTCTTAACATGTCCATACCACCGCAGCTGTCCCCTCTCCACAAGCTCCACCACACTCCTCACGCCCAAATCCGCCCTAACTCCCATTTCTTCTTCCCATGTCCTCTTCTTGTCACTTGGGTGGTGTTTTGTGTCACTCCTCTAATCAGTCGCAACACACGCATCTCGCATGCCTCCAACTTGCTCTTTTCTCTCGTATTAAGGGCCAATGCTTCATGTCCATACGTCAGTATTGGCCTCAGTATACTTGTATAAATCACCATCTTAACTCGTCTCGAAATTGCTCTTTCCTTCAACAATGGGAACAACATTGCTGTTGTCCAATTAAATTTCCCAATTCTCTTGTTTAATTCCAGCCTTATGTCGTTTTCCTCACCATAGTGCACCCCAAATATTTAAACTGGTCCGTTTTTCTCCACTCAAACTTACCTCCAGGACATCTCCACCACCTTCGATCAACATGACCTCGGTCTTCCCTCGGTTTATCCTCATACCCCTCTCCTCCAACTCCTCGTCCCAAACCTCCAGAAAATTCTGCAGTCTCTCTTGGTTTTGTGCAAACAACACCAAGTCATCCTCGTATCCAAACATCTCATCCTCCACTCTGTTCCGCACCGATGTCCCACAACTGTTCATGTATATAATGAACAGAATTGGAGACAGCACCCTCTCTTGCTTCACCCCAATTGTAATGTTAAATCATTCTCCCTCACCAAAAATAGTCTTTACTTGGCATTTACTGTCTACATAAGTGCTTTTTATTGCTTTTAACAATTTCTCAGGTATTTCATATTCTATTCTTCTCAGTTCCCTCCACAATAACTCCCTTGGCACTCTATCAAAAGCCTTTTCTAGGTCTACGAAAGCTGCACATGTCTTCCTGTTTAATTCCCAACTCTTTTCCCTTATCAATTTCAAAGCGAACACCAGATCTATAGTTGATCTCCCCGGTCTGAAACCATGTTGCCATTCTTCTAGCTTGTATTCCACCACCTCTCTCAACCTCCTTTCTCATATCCTTTCATAGATCTTCGCAGGATGCGACATTAATGAAATCCCTCTATAGTTTCCACATTCTGTTTTATCCCCTTTTTTATATGTGGGGCAGATTGTTGCCCTACTCCATTCACCAGGCATCACCTCATCTCTCCAACACCTGTTCAGCAGATTTAACATCCGTCTTGTCCCCTTCAACTCCCATTTCCCTTCAGCAGTCTCCGAAACTAATTGCCACATTTCCTGCCACCTTCTCTCTTCATGAACCTTTCCAAGCGCGAGTTCGTCCAGATGCTCGGTGATCAACCACTCCTCCTCTCTCCCAGCATCCAACAAATGAGGCTCTTGAATTCTCTCCTTCACCACGCCCTCCACATTGTACAAATCCTCAAAGAATCTCCTCCATCTCTAGTCAATCTCCCTTTTGATTTACTATTAGGACTCCGTTTTCTTTCGCCCTTTATAAGGCTGTGCATTGTGTCGAGCTCTCTTGTAATCTTAGCGTATATTAAAAACCATCGTTTCGTTACGCCTGTCACATCTTCCAACTCGTTTCCGATTTTTCCCATTTTCGTTTTCCATTTCATTTCCTTTTCATTCTGAATCAACTCTCGCCGAGCTTCTACATATTCTCTTTTCTCCAACTCCCTCTCGTTTTTATTCATTTCCTAAAACATCTCATCTCTTTTACAGCAGTTTTTTAACACGTTCCGTCCACCATGGTGTTTTTTCTTTTTTGTTCCTCCCACCATTTTTTATTCCATTGTCACTTTCTGCGCTCTTTAGCACGCTTCCGCTAAAAGTGTTCCAGCAGCTCCTCAAAGCACTTTGTCCCTCCTTCTTTCTTGCTGTCATATTGTTTTCTTATTTTGCCGCTGATAGATCTCTACATCCTGCCCTCTTTGATCCTCTCATGTGCCCTCTCCTTCCATCTATTCTTGGATGCAACGGTAGTTTCTAATATCATCTTCCAACACCATAAGTGGGTCCGCACTTCAGACACGGATTGTACACTCTTACAGCTCTAAACATCTTCCTTTTATTGAGTCTAATATCAGATGTCTATCATGGATTTCTCTCACTATAGTCAACCCTTTTTCTCCTCCATCTACACAGGTCCACTTATGGCTTTCTCTATGTTTATAACAGGTGTTCATAACTGTCAATCCATTTTGCAAACAGAAATCTATAACTCTCTCTCTCTCTCTCTCTCCTCTCTCTCTCTCTCTCTCTCTCTCTCTTCTCTCTCTCTCTCTCTCTCTCTCTCTCCACTCTGTCTCTCGCCAACGATGAAGAAGCTTCTATGACACTCTCCACACCTCTTCTCTCTGTCCAACATGTCCATTCAAATCTCCATTATCACTATCTTTCCGCATATGGTGCCCCATTCACTTTAATTTCCTTGCACTTCCGAAAAAACTCATTCCTTCTTAGCTTCAGTTCCTTCCCTGTTGCGGTTGCATACACCTGTACAACACTAAACACCCATGTGTTCCATTTGATCGAAAACATCATTCTTTCATCTCCATAGTCCACACTTTCTGCTCTCTGTGCCACTTTCTCCGTAAACATCACTTCCCACCCCTTGTTAGTACCTCTTTTCCAACCCCCCAGCTTGGGTACCATTTCAATTGATAAAAAAAAAGTTTTAATTTATTGTTCTGTTTCCACTTCCAATGAGTCTGGTTTCACAGACTCCCAAAATATCCAACTTCCTTTCCAGCATCAGCTCCACCATCTCCTCCTCCTTACTCCTCAGGGTTCCAACATTCAGGGTAGCCACTCTAAGGCCTCTCCTGGAAGGATTTCCGTTTTCAGGTCCTCTATCGCTCGTTCGTCTTCGTCTAATCAATCCGTGGTTCCGAGGCAGAACAGGAGTTTCTTGATCAATGTCACTTCGCCAGCGGCTTGCTAGGCCTGTCCTGATTGCAGTTTTGGTCCACGGATCCTTATTTATATATTTCGGAGCTACCCTCCTTAGAGGGTCCTCCCCCATCCGCCACCTGGGGGACGCGCCTGGTAGGGGTTAACTCCCCCCAGGCAAATTATAGCCATCAACATCTACTAGATAACATTCGTTAAAGTGTTGCAATTTGGTTAGGCAAATTCTATCGTTTGATTAATTTTGCGCGATCCAAACATAATGGAATCCCTTCTAGATTAACATTATTGTTAATTATGCATATCTACTGTAATCACTGTTCAAATTCTCGTTCTTATTTATAATGGTAAAGCTATTCATATGAGATTTCAAAGGGCAATGCGCACTAATATGCAGTACAAATTAAGATAGAAATGATACTGAATATACTTTGGTTTCTAACGCAAATTATAGTGTTTTTTATCCTTTTTCGACATTTGGTAACTGAATTTATACGATCATTTTGAAAACCTACCTGAGCGGTTTTTTGGTAGTCCTTCCTGGGTCCATCTGCGTTAAAATATGTTTTATGATTTGTATAAAGAGAGACTTTCTTGCTATCAACCTCATTATCAACTCAAACTTTGAAGAAAATTTAGTAGAAACTGTGATAATTTTTTTTTATAACTTTTATATCTCTGGAGTAATGACTAACTTAGTATTTATTTTTTTACATTGGTACATATTTTCAGCTACGTTTCATTCCTAACTAATCATCAATTAGTAGAACTTTCGTCTATTCAATTAAAAATAAATAGAGAATAATTAGGATATAATCTTCCATAGCTTTCAAATCTTTGTTAGGAGGCAAAGTTCGAAAATGTAACTAAACTCTCCCTTGGAAAAAAAATTATTCCTTAGGAAAATGAAGAGCAAGCATGTCCACTTCAGAAGACTACTGAAACATATTAAGGATTGTTTTACTCGGCTTATACCTATATTTTTTCTAATAGATTCTTGTTACTTGATCGCTTATATAAAACATATTTTCATAAAACTTAAGTAGACAAATCAATATACCGGTTATTTAATTGAAGCTACAGGAAGAGTTATTCTGATAATTCATTTCTCGAATATTTTAATGCCAAGATAAAATTAAATCGCAATAGTTACAGTAGAATCAGTTGATTTTTTTCCCATTGTTGATCATGATCAAACCTTTATGGAAGTATCTTCTGTTCATCTGTAATTTCTTTTAAAGACATTGAAAGCAAATGTATAACAATATTTTATTTCAACATTGTCATCACGAATGAGGAAGTTAAAAACTTGAATTTCTACTGTCGATATCAGATTGATTGCCACTATAAAAAATATATTCAGAGCTGCCAAGCTGGAGCCGAAGCAAATAATATATTTATTATAATTAGTTATTTTTTACATTTAGAATTGCAAGTGAAAATAAAGAGGACATGACTATTGAAATCAATGATACCCATAGGAGATTCAAAGAGGAGGAGAAGAGGAGGGGAGGAGGAGGAAGGGATGGAGGAGGAGGAGAAAGATGAGAAGGAAGAGGAGGAGGAGGAGGAGGGAGTATAATCAATAAGTTTGTTAACTTATCATTGTATTTCTAAGCAGATAAACACTTCTGACCAATTAATGATTGTTATTATTATTATTACGAGAACTTATTTAATTATTCAAAAATAATATTGATCATTAAACAAAATAGTTCGAAAAGAATTCACATTGATTGAATCATTTTAGTTGTCTATTGCAATGAATTGCTGTCGACATTTACCTGATGATATTTGCTTAAATGTTGTTATTTGGTTATGCAAATTGTATGGTTTAATTAAATTCAAGTGTTCCAAACGCAATGGAAATCTTGCTAGATTAATGTCATCACTAATTTTATATATCTATACCATTGTTCAAATTATTTTTGTTATTTATATTTGTATAAATATTTTTATGGGATTCCAAACGGCAATACGAACTAATATACCTCATTTAATAATGGAAATGATAATGGACATTTTTGGTATATTACGCAAATAACTGTGTTTTCATCCATCCTTCGACATCCAGTAACGAAATTTATGAAATCATTTTACAAACATGCCAATAGAATTCCCTTTCACAAACACACCCCACTCTTTGGTCAGTCCTTGATTTCCAATTGCATTAAAATATGTTTTATGATTTGCATAAATTTATACTTTTTTGCCATCTTCCTCATTATCAATTCAAACGTAGAAAAAAGTTTGGCAGAAACTAAGACCTCAATTTTATTTAATTTTTACGTCTCTGAGGAAATAACAAACTTGGTATTTTTGTACTGGTGTGTCATCAGCCACGTTTCATTCTTAACTAAAGATCTTTGGATAATACTTTCGTCTCTTCAAGCAAAATCAAATGGAGTCTCATTAACATATAACCTTCCCAAGTATTTAAATCTTGTAAACGACCAAAGAACAACAGTGGAGCTAAACTCTCCCTTGGAAAAGAAACTATTTCTCAAGAAAATGAAAAGCAAAACTGTCCACTTCAGAAAACTTCTGAAACATATTCAGGATTATTTTACTCGAATTATACCTATATTCTTTCTAATGGACTTTTGGTACCTGTTAGCTTATATAACACTTATTTTCATAAAAGTCCAATACACATTTCATTATACCGGTTATTTAATTGAAACTGCAGGAAGAATTATTCTGATAGTTCATATCTCTGATATTTTAAAGAAACAAGTGTAAATATATATATAATAAGTATATTATATTATATATATATATCATATATATATATACATATATATATATATTATATGATATATTATATATATATAATATAATATAGTATTATATATATATATATATATTACATATACGTAATTATATAATATATATACTGATCGGCGCGGTAATTAATATATTATATATCTACATCATATATATTCATATCATATATATATATATATACTTATATATTATAATATGATATATATAATATACTCAATTATCAAATATATATAACACTAAGATATATGATTATATATATATATAGATATATATATATACTCAAATATATATATTATATATGATATTATATATATTAATATATATATATAATATATATATAGTATATACCTAATATATAATATATATATATATATCTATATATAGTAGTATTACATCAGCGTTTCTCAATCATCGGTCCACAGGTACAGACGCCGGTTCACGAAGGAATTACGTTATCATATGGATAATCATTTTTCGTGCGTTGTATTTGATGTTTTTTAGTTTTTATTTGTATTTTGGTTGTTGTGTGTTTGTGTGTGTTGTTGTTGTGTTGTTTATCCTCTGACACTTGTTGTTTTGTCTTGTTTGCCTGCCGTGCGACGACTGCCACCACACACAGCATCGACATCAGACTCCTCGGCAATGCATGTCATTTATGTTTCGGTTGATCGTTACTCTTGCTGACTGCATGTGGTGCGGCTACCTATATATACTATCATATATTATAATTTATATAGTATACTACTTATAACTAGGATAACGTTACATCGCTGAGATTTATATAGATCGATATATACTGCTGGAAATGTACTTGAAAATTTATAAGTACATTACTTAATAACGTAAAAGTTCAATAAAACATTAATCATATAAATATATATATAATATATATATTATACTATAACTATTATATATAACTATTAACTGATTATTATCATATAAGGTTAAGTATCTAAGTTATAGGTGCAGAGTATATGGGTAGATATGTATTATATATATAAGTTTGTTTATTTTTTAATTTACTTTAGTTGATGTTTTAAATATTTCGATCAGTATTCCTCTGACATCACTAAACCCCACCCCTTTTCTATTTTCCCTTTAATTAGGGGACTTAAAGACATCGTATCCCCTCAAACTTGCTACCCCATTAGCTTGTGGTGTCATCGTGATTGAGCAACGGTTTCACGCCACTACGCCACATGTAGGGGAGGTGCTGATCCCATCAAGTAGGGGATGGCTGTAGATATACCAAAAATAAATAGCCGACAGGAGTAGGAAGAGGAAACGGAGTGGAGAAAGACAACGGATCGTGAGTTGACTCATGTGCCGGAGCAATGAGCCGGAGTCGGAGCTGAAGCCAGAAGAAAAATAGAGTGTGTAGAAGAAGAAGAAGTGGAGGAAGGATGAGGAAAAACAAGCAAGAGACTGAAAGGTCTCATGTGTTGGAGCAACTGAGCCATAACCAAAGCAAGAGCCGGTGCCGAATCCGGTGCGGGAGCAGCTGCGGTGCTGAGTTATCATATTCGCTTCACAACACAATATTGGTATCAACGATATGTTTTCAAATCCGTTGAGTCCGATTTTGATGGTTTCAGAAACCTCAGGGATGTCTGTGAGCCCCCCCAGTAGGGAGTCTCAGACGAAAAGCACAGAGTGATTAACAAAAGAAGAAATGCATGGAATGCATAACAGAGGATGGTGAAGGAGCGATGGCGAAGGATGATTGCTGATGAATCTGAAATAGGATGGTCCCCACATAAGATGGGACCAAACTTCAAACTTTGGCTTCATTTTTAAAATGAAATTTTAATGGTGAATACATCTATTAATTAAATAGATGATTTCTATAGCAACCAAATGTTGCACAAAATATGAATATTAGCACAAGGATCTTGTTAATTATACGGTTACTCTCTAATTATCTGTCTTCTGTATATCTTTCATAATACATTGGCTAATTAAGTCTTTCCATACCTACCCTGGCTTAACGTACTATCTTAGTACATACAACACATTAATTGCGGCATCTCTCTCTCTCTCTTTCTTTCTCTCTCTCTCTCTCTCTCTCTCTCTCTCTCTCTCTCTTCTCTCTCTCTCTCTCTCTCTCTTCTCTCTCTCTCTCTCTCTCTCTCTCTCTCTCTCTCTCTCTCTCTCGTCTCTCTCTCTCCTCTCTCTCTCTCTGCAAACTGTTTGAACTGAGCAAGTAAATTTTCTAACATTCTCTAGGTAAATCTATAACGTCACCTGATGCTACTTACGTGAAAGGGTTCTTACTGTGCGCATGACTGTTCAGACTATATTTATAAGAGTATATTCTAATAGTTTACATATTTATTTCAATACACACACAACTTATTAATTCAGGCTTCCATTATATTTCATAATATCTTTTTCACGAAGCATCCTCCCTCACCAGAAGTTGTATCACATCTAATCTTTCCAGCAACTGGTTCCTTATCATTATGCGTTATAATAAATGACGTCACAGCAATCGAGGTATTATATAAGACGTTCTTAACTGCGTAGTCAATCATAGTGAACGAGCCGGCGAGTATACATTCAGATAAATATATATTATATCATATATATATCACTATATGACTACATAAGATCTATACTATACTATAATAATATATATCTTTATTTTATCTACTATTATATATAATATTATAGTATATACTAATATTAATATATATAATTAATATATATATAATAGTATATATATATTATATATATAGTATATATATATACTATATATATAATATAGACGATAATAATATTAAATATGAACACTTATATATCGTATCTCGAAATATATATATTAGTTATATATATATATAATATACATAATATATATATAGATTATATAGTATATTATAATATACATATCATCCCTATTATATGTAGCATGTATGATTAGTCTATTATATATACTAACTATACTAGTTGAATAATAGTTGACTACGTCTGATAATCATAGTGCTATAGTTTTATTCACTCCATATATTAGATGCATACTACTGATTATTATATGTTGCAAAGTCCGTGCATCTTAGTTTTTCTTAGTGTCGTTGTCAGCTTGCATAAATGTACAGCCCTCAATGTGATGATTAGCATAGCGTAATTTTATATATTCTTGATAACTTTATTTTTTTCCTTTCTTTGTTGTAGGCATATTTTTGTTGTGAATTTATTATTTGTACACACCAAAACACACGCAGCGCTCACACACACATTAATATAGAGGAAAACGTTAACTTAATACATTTTCTAAGAAAACCTTACGCTAACTTACTGAGCAGCATGACTGTTATTTCTATAGCGTCATGCAACTGTGTTCCGTTTTCTAGATGTCTCGTTAGGCCAACCATATATTTTCACATTAATATTTAAATCTCATTTTCTTCTGTATCGTTCCAAACTATTGTTTTCTAGTACATGACGAAATTTCTAAGTTTCTTAAGTTTTTATTTATTTATTTGAAGTTTAAATTATTCACTTTAGTTTATTATTTTATATTTTCATCTTCGGATTTACTGTTTATTTTTTTTATTTCAAAGATACTTAAAATTAATCATTTCTTGAGACTTTTATTATTGTAGTTTATATTATTTGTTAAAGTTTTTATTGCCATGCTCTTTTGACTTACTCTTACGTTATATTTGGAACATGTTTTGCATAAAATGAACAAAAAAAGTTTTTTATATTACAAAAATAATTTCTTTATATGAACATAACATATAATATATTAAAAACATTTTGTGTTTCTACTAAATCTTTTATTTATTTATTTTGTTAAAAATATCAATTAGTCAATAGAACAATAAATTAAAACTGCTAAATCATAAGTATTTTCTCATTCTTGATCCATTAATCAAGTGATTAAAGTCCTATTTAAGTATCGTTTTTTTTATAAACATAGCATAAAAATAAGTTCTTTGTATAAACATTACAAAAAATAAGTTCTTTGTATGAACATAACAAATTTATCATAAACATTTTATGTTTTTACTAAGTCCTTTATTCTTTTTATACCTATAACATAAAAATATCAATTAATCATAGTTCAATGTTATTTTAACATTAACATAGTAGTATTTAACAAAATCCAACAAAAAAATTTATTACATCCTAGCCTATCTATTATACTGAAAAACGAGTAAATGCTAACATAACCAAATTTTAACATCGGTAAAGCTAACATAACATAACCTGAACTAAGAAAGTAATGTACAACAACAAACCTAATATACCTTACGGATGAATAAACTAATAACTTAAGCAAAGTTTCCTACTTATCAACAGTAAAGTAGCTAACTCTACCTACAAAACTTAACCTAATCCCACTTTCCTACATATCCCTAACATATTAGTGTTAATTTTACATTATCATAGTTATATTTAACAAAACTTAGCAAACATTTATCATAACCTAACCTATCTATCATATTGGCCAACGAATAAATGCTCACATAATAACGTTTTCACATCAATAAAGCTAGAATAACATAACCTAAACTAATTGCATAGCATTCCTAACACACCTTGCGTATGAATAAACTGCTAACATTAACAAAGTTTCCTAATTAACAGTGGCAAAGTAGCTAACATTACCTACAAAACTTAACCTAGTCCCACTTTTTCAATATATATCTAACATATCAGTGTCAATTTTACATTAACATAGTAATATTTAACAAAACTTAGCAAACATTTGTCATAACCTAACCTATCTCATACTGACCACCGAATAATTGCTACCAAAACAAAGTTTTAACATCAGTAAAGCTGGCATAATATCACCTAAACTAAGAACAATAAACACACCCTTGCGTACGAATAAGCTGCTAACACTGGCAAAGCTAACAATTTAGCAACACTAAAGTAGTTAACATCGCCAAGATAAAACTCAACCTAACCCTACTTTTTTATCATATCTATATCACAGCAATGATAATTTAATATTAACATTGTAATATTTAACAAAACCTAACAAAAAAATTATCGCAACCTAACATATCTATCAAACTGATCAACGAATAAATGCTAGCATAACAAAGATTTCACATCATCAAAGCTAACATAACATTACCTGAACTCAGAACAAAACGTGCCATAAAACATCTAACATACCTTACGTACAAATAAGCTGCCTTCAATAACAAAGTTCTCTACTTATCAACGGTAAAGTAACTAACTTTA
>JABUQX010056636.1:70000-72500 GCA_015478945.1 Trachelipus rathkii
AAAAAATTCCCATTATTATTTTTATTTAGCAGCTTATTTTATATCTTTGGTTAGCAATCTTTGAAAACTATAAAATCCCACATGATTGTTATGGAAAACTGTTCAACATCACTGAACAATCAACCAAGATGTTCTATTATAAACTTCTGTAACGGATTAATTTCTAGCTGGATGCCCCTAGAGGTTTCATGAGATTCACTTCAAAGGTTGGTTTAAAAAATGTGGTATGCAAAAAAACTTTGATTCAGTGTACACTATATGGTCGTCACCTGAAGGAAGATCTAAAAAATGTAGTAAAAATTAATTGTTTTTTAAATATTAAAAACACATTTGACGATTCGTGATACTGCTTTGAATGTACTGGATATGTATTCTAGAGTTATATCTGTTTGCGTAATAGACGTGAATAGTGATAATACTGACTAACGTTGGTATCACACTTATACTAATCTGTGTAGATTCATGAAAAAGAGTCAATTCACTCTTGCAACATTTGGCAAGAAGGGTGGAGAAATGCATCTTGTAGGACTACAACTGGAATATAATGCAGTCTTGATTATCCGTTCTTATATAAAAATTACGTTGCCATATGTTACATTAGTTAAATTGCCAGGGAGTAATTAGAAACAAACATCACTACTTTTCGTCGGCCTTTTTACCTTCAGCTTTTCCTTACAAACTGTTTTCTTACACCGTATACCTTGACGCATCCTAAGCCTTATTTTCTGCTCAATACATTTCAAAATCGATCAGAAGCATCAAGCTATATGTTTTAAGAACTATGAGTGTTAAACCTGCAGCGATATCATGGATTTGCCAATCATTCCTGCTTGGCAGCTTTAATAATACATTACCACCTTTTCTGTAATAACGTACTGCACTCTCATTAGTTTTAACAAGAAAATCCTCCTAACTCATACCCCTTGTAATTTACGAGCCCTGAAAAATTCTTGCCTTCCATCCATTATTAGCGAGTCTTTCTAATATGGAACCTTACACAACAATTTCCGTAGTGAAAGATTTGCATGCCCTTCCCACATCCTATATACACTCGAACAGACCAAATTGCTTCGACTCAATGGCAGTAGGCACATCAGGAAAAGTTATAACTCTACTATCTTTGGGAAAATGACCACTCTTAATAATGGGCTTTAAGTTCCGAAAGTATCTCAGTAAAATATAGACATCCCTGTATCTTGCAGCGATCTCTGAAGGAAGTTGCACACATAATTTAGTGAGCTAGCTGTGTCACATTGTATAACATTCTGATCTGTATGATCGTCCTTAGTAGCATGTTTACTTGTGACCGCTTGCAAAGTCATTTGCACCGATCCACAACTTCATCACGTTCGTAGATGCATTTACGGAATCAATTGATCTGTGCCAGATAAACATGTTAGGGTCTTTTAAGTTTACTCCAGCTGTAGATCTTAACACCCGATCTTCGTCAACATGTTTATTAGTTACAAATATTAAATCTTCACATCTTACTTGTTGTGAATCTAGTGTTTAAATAACTATAAATATCGGGGACTCTTTTATAATATCCCAGTCTTAGGGCAAATTTTCGTAAAAATAATCTTTACCGCCAAGTTTTACGTATTTTAAGCCGTCAGTGTTTTCTATTTTTAATATATTTTTAATACTTTCTACTTCTATAAACTATAATACAATGTTTTATAGCTGGCACATTCTCTATGTTTGCATCTAATATCATTTCACATAATACTACTTCATACAATTCCCGTTCAAAATGAATAGTGTTCATTGACTCTGTAGTGAAGTCGGAAACCTTATTATTAGGGTGTAAGTCCATTGAAACCCGATGACGGTAGAGTTAAATAGAAATGATCTGCACTCTCCATGATTACGAAAACAACTGATTAATATTTCTTAATTTTGCTAGATTTTATATATGAATTAAGCTTATCAGGGTATCCCACCAATTTCACAAGGTACTGTCTATTTTTACTTTTTCTTTTAGATCCTATTATTTTTTCTTTTATATGCATTATTCTTAGGACCAAACCGTACTTCTCTATTTCTCGCTTACAGGATCCACCTTTTATCTTTTCACCGTCTAAATCTTCAAGATAGTATAATTTTGACCCATCTTTAGGAAGTTTTCTAAAGGTATCTAAAGGTATTTAAAAACTTCTCTTGGCCACTCAAACTCTTGACCCTTCCTGAAATGATCATTTGTTCTAGACACTCTTTTATAATCATTCACTTTAATACCTGAATTATCTTTAACTAAACATTCTGTACGGTAAGGAGCAGGAGATTTTGTCTTATCTATTTCTAATGGAGTAGTTTTAATGGTTTTATTAAAAGATCTGTTATAGGAGTAAGCCAAGTTCTGCAGTATATCGGTGCATTTAAAAGTATTCATTTTCTTGAAATATCTATGCATTCCTTCTTTTATAGTTCTTTGTACTCTTTCGACTGTAGCAGTAATATTTACAGAGAATTTGTTATAATAGCCTATATCATACTCTGT
>JABUQX010056636.1:82500-84322 GCA_015478945.1 Trachelipus rathkii
AGTCGTTCAGTAAACGCCTCTGTGATAGACAGCTATTGGTCTTCTACTTATGACGCAAAGGAATCAAGTCACTATTCATGACGTCACTGTGATTGAAAATCCGCCTCAAAATACGTCACGTCTGCAAGTCAACTTACCTATGAGTTACGTCATTATTTTATTCTAATAATATTCTATTTAAAGTCTATTAAATTTTATTCTTTTTTTTATTGGAATTAATGGAATAAATAATAATAATAATAATAGAAAATTTTATCTAATTAAAATCTATTATATATGATAAAAGGCTGAGGCAGAAAATTTGGACTTCAATTTATTGCAGAATATGCAATTCTCCGATTTATGCAAAATTTGCAATAATAAACAAAAGGGCTTTGAACTTTAAATAATATAATATATATATATATATATATATATATATATATATATATATATATATATATATATATATATATATATATATATATATATATAATATATATATATATATATATAAATATATATATATATATATATTATATATATATATATATAAATATATATATATATATAAAATATTAACCAAAGTCCACAGAGTCCTTTCTTTGTATATTAATATATATATATATATATATATATATATATATATATATATATATATATATATATATATATATATATATATATATATATATATATATATATATATATATATATATATATACCTATACCGGTATATATATATATATATATATAATTGTGTTTGCAGATAATCAGTGGTAAGAGTGCTAGAGTAGGGCGCGTGGAAATTGATGCCAAGGGAGTACCTACCCCAAAGGAAGACGAACACACCTATAGTAGTAACCCTTAAATTCCCAACGTCAGTTCAAGAGATATCTACCACGGTATGATTACCCTCTTAAAATTCTTATAGTATGTTTTCTATATTAAATAGAATAGGAGAGTCATTACCCCTACGACTACTACTACTATTATACCTACTACTACTACTGCCCTACTGTTTAACTGATAATTCTCTTCTTTTATACCCTGTCCTTTCCATTTCAGTCATTCCTAAAGCTACCTTAATTAAAGTACAGCATGCTAATGGTACATATAAAGGGTCAACCCCTCAAACTGATCTTTCCATCACTCTTGACACCAACTCAGAGTGCAAGGAATTCTCTTATATGCTACTTTTTGATAATTTTAAGGGCTCTTTAGGGGTGGGAATGCTTAAGGGAAGAGTACTATAAGCAAATATCACGCCGCTAAGTAGTAGCGAGACGATACAAGGTGCCCGCAGTGCCCGGCACCTAAAAATTCAAGTAGAAATGAACCCAACTGGAGTCCATATGTACCCTAGTGAAGTAACAGGTCCAGTTGGAGGTACTTACATGTCCAGTAGTATGGAGATGTCAACTGTGGGCCAAGCCCATATCTCTAGCAACCCGGCACCGATGGTTTACATGGGAGCCCATGCTTATACCCATGTTTCGGGGCCACAAGGGGCCATTTCAGCAAGTTCTGTATATAGTAGCAATGTGCCCTATTATGCAGCCATGCCCCAACGCAGTCTAATGCAAGGCCAGAGTCCCCAAAGCTATGTAGAGATGCCTTGCATGCCTTCCCGACACTATACAAGCCTGTCTTATGACCCAGGTCCATATAGTAGTAGGGGAGGGGTACTGGGTACTGCAGTGTGCTACATTTCAGAGTGACAGTTCCCTAATCAAGGAAGGATCACCACCATATACTCCTGAAGGTGTATACATAAGTAGTAGGGAAGCTCATGTCAGCCCTCGCCCTGTACAAGTTCCTTTTTCATACCCTTTGCTTTCAG
>JABUQX010056638.1:0-17500 GCA_015478945.1 Trachelipus rathkii
TATTATATAATTAATCTATTTATACTATATATTATTATCAGAAAAAGCAAGTGATACGAGCTCCTCACTTAATATCTACTTACCAAATATGGTACCATGTGGTCAGAATTATATATATATTATATATATATATATAGTTATTATATATCATTATATATTATATATTATATCCTCTTCTTTATCTCCATAGGTATTATTATTATTATTATATCTATTTATTATTATTATGTTTTATGTAGGATATTCCTTTAGCTCATTCTTATAATATTTTCCTACGCAGATATTTTTTATCTTCCTCTCATAATATAATAAGTCCTCAGCGTACTGTCGAGCTCACACTACTAGAGAAGAAATTTGACGTTAAAGTAGCATGACCTTATGTACAGGGTGGCGTATTATTTTACTTATTATCAATTTTAATTATTAAATTTTATTATTATTATCTTTCTCTTTATTAGTAATTTTTTTTATTATTTATTTAATTTATTATATAATAATCTATAATATTTTATTGCCTCCCTCCTTTATTAGACTAAAGGGCATTATTAAACCCTGAGATGATGGTAGATATGAGATAATTTATGTAAAAAAAAATTATATATATCTAATTTTTCCAAAAATAAAATTTTATTATATATATTATATTATTTAATATATATATATCTATACCTAATATTATTACTATAGTATATGTTACTTTCACAGAATACAAATAAAGTATATACGCACTGAACCTATATAAATTTTATGTTACTTTTACATATGATATATATATATAATATATATATTAATATATATAATATTAAATTATTATTAGATTATATTATATATATTTAATATATATATATAATTATTATATATTAATATTATATTTAATTTAGATATATATATTATATATTGTATTATTTATCTATATCTATCTATCTATACTAGTAATATTTAATTATTGTATATATAATTAATATAGTTGGATGGTTAATATCTCACTACAAGGATAACACTAGGTTTCTAGAGACCAGGTGGATACTCTTATCACTGATTAATTTGTGGAGTAAGTGGTCCAGGTTACCCGGTCTTCATGAAGTGTAACCAACGTAGACCTATCTATGGGTAATAGTCAGTGATTTCCGCTAACTTTCCGTGTTATTTCTTAGATAACATTGTATAAGTTTTCTTAAAAGATAAATAATAATGTTTACAGAGTAATTCATGATTATACATATTAACTATGATGAAACGTGTTTGTTTTATTTATGAATTTATAAGTGAAAGAGGTAAATCATGATTAAAAATTAGTGTTTTGTAAATAAATTTATTTGCCTATCTATCGCGACTCAATCCTGCCTCACACTGTATCCATGATACTCCCCCACCCACTACTAATCATGTTCCTGAGACTCGGTAAAAATTCCCACCAAACTCCGTTACAAATACCTGCATATAAGATTAATGGTAATTTTTCTTCCAAATTGGACAGATTTCAAAAACATTTCTTATTTTCATTGAGATCTAAGAATGTTTTTAATTTGTTATTTATATTATTGTAGAGATTAATTATATTGGTTAGATTTTTGTAATTTTTTGTGTAAATTTTATTTTATTGCCATCACCATATGGTGCTTTTATTTACTTAACTTATTATTTCTATATTAGATTTTATCGTATAAGTAAAACTAATCTTTCATAAATTTATGTTACCCTATTACATACGTAAAGTTTAGTAACATATATATTAATTTATATCTTATAATTGCCTCTCTTCTATCACCTTATAGTTCCCGTTCATTTTAATAGTTATATATATAATCTCTCTCTCTCCTTCCTGCTCTCTCTCTCTCTCTTCTCTCTTTCTTCTATATATCTGAGTATCCTTCTTCTCCTTAACATCTTCACTTCTATTTATTTCTCTCTTTCTATCTCTTCAAAAATTGACTTGTAAATCTACAATTGTCCACATTCGTCATTTTTACTTATTATATCAGATCTGAAATATTAATTTTATTCTTTTAACTCTTCACTCGCCTGCTGCTAGTAGCTACATTAGAATAGTCATTTATTACATGATATTAAAGACTTATATAGATATGTTCTGCCCCGATTTTTAGAATATAAATAAAAAAAATTAATGAAGTCCAAAAAGTAGCAGAGAAGATTCTTGCTGAAAAACTTTAGGGATAGTACTCCGTTTTTGTTAAATAATAAAAAATCTACACATGTAAAAAAAATAATGAGAATATAAGCCTATTTTTATAAAATAAGAAATTTGCCATAATTACACTTTCTATGATAAGCAGATACGTCCTTTGCTCACTTTAACAAAATAATACTTTAAAGAGAGCATAGGGTATTAACGATAGAAAAGCCAGAAGTATTGAGAACAGAAGGGAGTGAATATTTATTAATGTAATAATTTTCCAAATCACGCCCACGTATCTCTCACACTGCCCATTAATGATGTGACTTAGAGATAGTAAGTAATCACAATTATAATATTAATATTACGTCTACTCACCTAAGGAAAAGAAAGCAGACGGCAAACAACACCAGCAGTTCCCTGCAGAAGACGAAATCTCAAGCACCACCAGACCGGTGAGGATGTGAATAACAGTCAAGGTATTTTGAATTGACTAGTGCCAGAACTACTAGTTAAGTTAATCTAGTGCCGGTATCAACCTTAGTTTAACATGTGCGGATCTCCATAATATTTTATTATTCCTGTGGATTTGCCTCATGATTATTCACACAAATCCCGTTATTAATATACATGGATATACGTCTGAACAACATGGCAACAATCCGCCATAGAATTTGTGTGTATAATGTCGGAATAGATGTCACACTCCGTTTTAAAGTAGAATAACCAGGCTCATCAGCCACAGTTTAACGTGGTAATTTCCATCAACACTACGATAACTAACTACTCTTTCTAAACGTAACTATTTCCATCAACACTACGATAACCAATTACTGTCTACGAAATGACTCATAGATTAATCTTCAGATGGATCAACTTCCATTTTTCGACTCTATAAAATACACTCTTATAACAGCTTACTAGCATAGTATAGCGAGATAGCCAATTTACCATTCTGGATGATGCCTACCTGTAATGTTCATACTCTAATTCTAAGACAGATACAGTCAGATGGTCCGTCATTAATCGTTCTCAGTTCTCGGCCAGGGATGCAACTTACAACTGATCTTAAGTACCACTGAGAGTTTGTATTTTTACCGCTATATAATATGGGATGAAATTACCTGAGACGAATCCCCCATCAGTAGTAAGTTTTGGCTCAGGTGCTTTGAGCTGTGTGCTCGAGCGGACAATTAAGCAAGAAGAAAATTCAGCAATAACTACCTGAGGATCTCATGGCATCACTAAGAGTACATTTTATCGTAACTAAGATAGAAATGGTGCGATTATGGCGTGTCGTGATAGTGCTTCCTGGCATAATGAATTCGCGCAGTAAAACAGGACAAGTTACAAATACTTCATTTTAATAGTGGTGATTTATTCCAGTGAAGTTGCATGTTGGCCTAACCCTAACTCGCGAGCTCAGGGATCTGGAAGCCCTAGCCCATGCGATGTACGTAAGTGGCGCTGTTTATTGACACTATCCAGAGCTATGTTTAAAGGTGTGGTTGTCCGAATTGTTCTACAAATTAATCACTCAATATTAACGGCACAAGTATTAATTGCTTCCCATAATCGGACTTGCCCATGTTAGGGCCCCTGTTAGTCCTGGAGCGTGATTCGTCATGAGCAAAGAAAGTCCGAAATCAAATGCAAAAATCCCACAGACAGTATGTATTGAAGAGAGTGCTGGACAATATGCATGCGAGTCTTACATTTGAGATCGCGTTTATAATTATTGCTCAACGCTTAAAATAGGCAAACATCTCCTGTCTACCCGGTTTCATGCTCCCAAGCAAGGTGATCAACTAGATGTCTCCGTTTGCTTCCTGTGCTATTGGGACAACCAGGAATGACAAAGAATCACTGGAACCAAGAAGGCGAATGGCCAACTGAGGGAACTTGACGCCAGGTGACAGGAACATCGTACGTGAACCACTTGTAATGAGAGAAATCATCATCTTACTTCCACTACATATAAAACTTGGTTTGATGAAACAATTTGTGAAGGCCCTAGACCATGATGGTGAATGCTTCAGCTATATATGCTCAACGTTTCCTGGTCCTGAGTGACGAGAAGATAAAGAGCTGGGATAATTTGATGGCCCCACAAAATACGGTACACTCCTCTGTGTTGCTGGCCTTTGCTACAACAATGACTGTGTTAAAGGCAAGAGCGTGGAATGCTTTTTCAGATGTAGTACAGAATTTTTCTGGGGAACAGGAAAGCCGAGAACCACTAACACTGTACAGGAACTGCTAGACAAGTTTTCATTCTCATGTAGATTGTAGAATGAGTATAAAGTTGCACTCCTTACTTCTCACCTAAGCACATTTCCGGTAACCTAGGCGATGTTAGTGAAGAGCAGGGTGAACGCTTCCATCAAGATCTAAAGTTCCTGGAAGGACGACGTTACCAGGGCAAGTGGATATCAATATGATGGCCGACTATTGTTGGAGGCTGATGAGGGATATTCCAGACGCTATGCACAGTAGATCGTCTACGAAGAGAAAGTTTACTACCATCGTAAGGTATGCTTAAATTAACTAAACCCATTCCTTCTAATACATGTCATTGTTGTCCCAGTATTATCTCAATAGTAGTAGTTGTATTATATGTTTGACATATATCTATCAAAGACATGTAATCATATCATTGTGATTTGTTTTTCTCCACTATATAATCTCAATATATATATATATATATATATATAATATATATAATATATAAATATATAATGATATATATATATATATATATATATTTATATATATATATATATATATCATATATATACTATATATATCCCGATAATTGTGACAGATCCTCTTGAAAGCCTCGTAACAAAATCAAAAAAATTTACAAATCTGTGTTAAACACAATATCTCACAAATGCGATGTGATACGCAAAAAACAGAAATACATTTTTGGAATCAGCATATCAAATATATCAATAATCATTTGCGAAACCCCGTCCAAGAATTTCATGTTTACCAAGTGGGTTATTATTATTAATTATTATTTAATTATTATTATTATTATTATTATTATTATTATTAAAGAAATTAAACTTTAAAGTAAAGAAATTACTACAAAACAAAATATTAACTTATTTTTCTAAACTGTTTAAGCAAAAATTTAAACAATTTTAAACAATATCCATAATTATCATATTTAAAAATGAATTTAATCTAACTAGTAATGTTGTGGAGTAAGAAGAATAAGTTGCTCTCATGTTGTGGAGTTAAACGTGAAATTCTTATCCTCAAACACGTTACTGGGGTGCGTGAGAAAGAATGTTTAAAAGTTAAAATGAATTGTTAGGTAATACAAGCTGACACAAAACCACTGGATCTAAATTTTATTTCTTTACTCCCATTAAAACCGCTCTTATGAAAACTGTTGTAAGAGATAAATACTTTATCCATGAATAAAGTCTTTTTAAAACTCTAGAAGACCCGTAAGATACTTTATATAGATAATTGTACACCGTTATATTTTATCTTACAACTAAGTATATAGATGCAAGATTATCCTCGAAAATTCTGGATTAAGCATTAGAAAACTATATGACGGTCTCACAGTATGGATAGTTAACTCGTGCCAACCACAGTAATGCCAGTATGTACATGATCGCTATATGAGAGACTACCCATCTTGTCTCAATTACCAAAGGTCCGTAAGTTATATGTATAGAATATTGAAAGTTGGTGTAGAGGAAGTCAAAAAGTTCGGTCGGGAAAGTCTGGAACTTCGCCCGATACTTATTCAAAGGTTCCGGAAAGTTATCGCGGTTCCGGCCGGAACCTAAAATTCTGGTTCCGGTATACATCCCTAATAAATATATATATATATATATATTATTAATTATATATATATATATATAATATATATATATTAATATATAATCATATATTATATATATATATATATTTATATATATCATATATAATATA
This sequence comes from Trachelipus rathkii, assembly GCA_015478945.1. NCBI lineage: Eukaryota > Metazoa > Arthropoda > Malacostraca > Isopoda > Trachelipodidae > Trachelipus > Trachelipus rathkii. The sequence goes on from JABUQX010056638.1 coordinate 6,092, forward strand.
TAAATAATTAATATATATATATATTTATAATATATTATATATATTATTAATTATATATTATATATATATATATATTTAGTATATATATTATATGATATAAAATTATTTTATTAGTATACCCGACAACCTTTAATACCTCAGAAGTAAATATTAAAAGTACAGATAATGAGGTCTACCAGATCTAGAACACGAACCGTCTCTCTCTCAGCACTAACTAATAACTGGCATAGTACTCTATCACACTTATTGAGAGAGTATAGAGGAGAATCACTCTACTTATAGTAGACTTATAGTTCTGAGGGGATGAGTGGTGTATCTATAATATTATGAGGCTCTGAGAGAGCTTACTAAAGTCACAACATTTAAAGGTTGTTGTATGAGCGGTGACATCCATGAAAACCTAGAGCGGGCAATATTTGAAAGAGTAATTAGGAGCCAGGTAGTGTAGATATTATATCACAACTATTGAAAGTCCATTTTCAATTTTTAAATCTTTATTTTTTTTTTCTACATGCTTAATATTTTACTTATTTAATTTTTTAGAATGGTCTGTTGTTGAGTAATTTTGAGATGGTATTGAAGTATACACATGCTACGTACTTCGATATCTCCTCAACCTAGAAGAAAATGACTTCTTTTTTTAAAGGGACTCAAAGCAAAAGTTTATGTTGATTTAAGTAAAAACAGCATAAAAGAGAGCAGAAGTTTATATTTGAAAGAGTCTTCAATCCTTTATCTACAAATCAAGATGTGTTTGAAACAAACAACCAAAAGATATCAATTGATAACATACTTAAAATGGCTACAATTGTGTCAGGTGATTTTTATATATTATATACTATATATATAATATATATAATATATATTGATTTAATATATTATATACTATGATATATAATATATATAATATATAGTAACGTATATATATATATATATATATATAATATATATATATATATATATATATATATATAAAAATAAAATCACCCACCTTCTTTCCCCAAGACTGGGGATAAGGTGTGAAACATACACCGGAAACAGGAAAGTAGTAAGAGAACGTGACGCAAGTTATTATTATGGTAATCCTTTACTGCCCCTTTCTACTTAGTGGGAGAAACTTGTTGCAGTCAAGAAAAATCCGCCCTAGAGCTTCAATGGGACTGCGACGCGACCCTCACTATGAGCATATTCGTCAGTGTAGGATTCCATCTCCCTGGCCCAGGTGTTCACAACCAATACCCCCTCACAAAATCCTGGCCATACTTATTATGCAACACCCTTTATTCCTCTGCCTCGTGGCACATGTCCTTTTACGACCTCAGATCCTCTTTTTTCTTTTAGTCTCCTATTCAGCTTGTCTATTCCAGCACACTTAACCAACCAACTATCATCCATCATTTCCACATGACCAAAACATCTCAACATACTTTAATTTATTCTCATTTACCCCTTTCTTCACACCATATAACTCTATAATGTTTCATTCTTATTTTTATAATTCCTTCGTCATTGGGGCACACAGATATCTTCATACAGCCCGGTGCGCCCTAAGATTGTCCATGGTCGCGACATATTGTCTTTAGATCTATAAAACCTCTTATTCTAGACCACAGTTTCACTTTATCTATTTACACTACTATACATTAACATGGGTAACAACCTACCCTCATGCAAAACCCTATAGCGCACTCCAAGACTTAGTCCTTTTACATCCATCAGGGATTTAATTGCACTAGCCACCTTCCTAACATTCACAATTTTCCTACTACGCTGCATTATCCAAGGAAGGAAGAGTGTTCCACGAAGGTGGTGGTTTTCAATTATTGTTGAGAAGAGTAGTGTCCATTGTGATAGCGATATTATAAGGAAAGAGAAGAAACTGATTGATGATTACTAGAAAGAAATTGGAGTGAGTTTTAGTGAAAGCAAGAGATTTACTCGACAAGTTCAAAAGACTTAGACTAGACCTTAATAAGGTTGAACCACCCTAGATATATAATAAGTTGCTCAATAACGAATTTTCTTATTGGTCTCTGAACTAATTTTTAGGATCATTCACTCGCTGATCAAATGTATTTTGAATTTAGGTTATGCTTTTTTGTTTTGTATTAAAATTTTTAAAATTTTCTCTAGCAAGCTTAAATATGGATTACGAAAGGTATTATTATTATTGTTGTTGTTATTATTATTATTATCATCAAAGTGCATCAATACTTACTCTTTAGTTGTTTATGCAATATTATTTATTGTTCAGAGAAGTACATTTTGTGATATTAATTTGTTCTTTATTTTATAGTTTTTGCTTATGGTGCAACTGGTTCCGGAAAAACTTTTACGATGATTGGTACTGAAGATATTCCAGGAATAACTTTCATGACTGTCATGGAGCTTTATAAAAAGATTGGGGAATTAGAAAATAAGTCGTGTGAAGTTGGAGTGTCATATTTGGAAGTTTACAATGAAATGGTATAATAACTTAGGTGTTTATGCCAAATGATTTAAGTGTTATTTTATATGGCATATATATATTGAAAACATTAGGAGTAAAATTTTAACACTAACTTTAATGTTGACAGGTTAGAGACCTCTTGGCTCCTGGAAAGCTCCTAAATCTTCATGAAACGAAGCAGAATATTCAAGTAACTGGACTCACTTTACACAAGCCAAAGGATGCTAATGAATTACTGACAATACTTGCGGAAGGAAATAGGAATAGGTCGCAGCATCCTACTGATGCTAATTCAGAGTGAGGAACCTAAATAATATTGACTAAGAAAATGTAACGTAAAGATTTGTCCAACCATCAACAACAGCCGATATTTTGAAATTTATAAGAAATTTTTGAAAACATTATGAGACAAAAGAGGAAGAAGAAACAAAAGGAGGGGAGCTTGGAGAAGAATGACGCGTGTGTTACCCGGTCAAATGGATATGTCAAGCGCCACCGAGCAAGTCTCCCCGTAGTTCTAAGTAGCTAAAAGCAAAATCTCGTGTTAAGTATAGGTAAAGTAGATCGGTATCAAAAGAACCTCGAGCAGGCTGAAGACCAGTTCTTGGATATCGAATAAGGAAGAGAAATGAAGTTGCAGAATTAGAGAAGTTAGAGGTATAGATATCGGTTCGAAGATTCATAAATAGTTAATAGCAATTGATAGAGCTATAGCAGGATAGTTTAGGAGGAGGATACAGAGCTTTCCCTGGTTGTTCGGGTAAATCTAGTTACTGGTAAACGAAAAACGGCTAGAATAGTCGATGTTGCTGTCAGTATATAGTGAATTAACAGTCAGCGAAATAGGTTTTGAGCTCAGTTGTGTAGCTTGAGAGCTTGAGAGGAGGATAAGGTGTTAGTATTCTGATACATAGGGAGTATATGTTGAACGAAGTCGGGATGCAACGGAAGCCACCTAAAAACTTGGGTGATGGAAGCTATAAAGGGTCACACACGTCCTCGCTATTGCTCATAGATTTCAGGCTTATGCACCATTGGAAATTGGTAATATCACGGAGCAAAGAAAGGATTGAGAAGGCGAAGAGAAGCGAGGAAAGATGACGAGTCGTCTTAGGGTTTATTTCGTGGATAAATACGTAGGCCAAAAGTGGATTGAATTAACAAATCGGAAGTCTTCATCAGAGGAAAGGGAGATTCTACAAGATAGTTGTAGATGATTATATTTTGGATTAAAGCCAAGACGAAGATGTTGTGAGAAGTCTTGCTAGTAAATGATTTTTGGGAGAGGCCAGATAGAGATCTTTTGTGAGTGAAGGTAGAACCAAGGCTTTGCGCAGTCTTTATGTATTGATTGAAAGCGTTGGCTCATCTCCGTAAGAGATCACTGGCACATGATTTCTAGCTGAATGAAATATAGTAGCGAGAGTGATGGAGAACGAGAATTTTCACCGGCCGGTATCGCACTGTCTCTGGCTAAATGGCAGAGAATTAGAAGAAAGTTAGTTTAAGGTTTTCTTATTAGCTTTCTTTTATTTTATAGAATTTTATTTGCATTCATTTGACATATATATAGCCTCCTCTGTCTTAGTACTTTTATAACAATTACATTATTCCTAAGTGAGGTAGCCAATTTGCTATTATTTGCAAACTTGTAAACTTACATTTAAGTCCCTGGTCTTAAAGTGATTAGACAATATGCAGTACACAGCCACTTGACCTATTTGAAAATGCGTTACGGACTTATAACGTCTCTCATTTCATAATTAAATGCTTTTCATAATTATTATTATTATTATTATTATTATTGATTATTATTATAGTTATTTATTATTATTATTGATATTATTATTATTATTAACGAGACTAGAGATCAATAAGATTTTATGTGTTTCGAGTATTTGACGATTGTCGAATGTATATAGTTTTGTTTTTCAACCTTGTGCCATGTAGCACAAGAATATTATATATAGATGTATATATTATATATAATATAGTATATATTATATTAATAGAGTAGATTATAATATATATATCATATATATATAAATATATATTATATATATATATGATATAAAGTAGTATATATATATATATTATAGGTATAATTTAGTTTCAGGACTGGTACAAATAAGAAAAAAAATCTTTATTATTACTCTGTATGTTTTCTCCTCATAGCATTGCATCTATAGAATGTCTATGTGTATATCATGTTGGATTGATTACGGTAGTTGGTTAGTGGAAGGTATGGAATAGGTATATAAAAATTTTTTTTTTTTTTTGTTTTCTAGAAAAATCAAAAACAAGAGGTTTTTTTTTTACCCACGTTTTGAGTTGATGATAATGGTTAAAAAATAAACAAACATGGTATAAAGAAAATATTGATTTCATTAAGCTATTTCAGCTACTTCAATGCTTCATAGCCGTTTTTAAAGACTGAGTGCTCATGTACTTTTCTGAGTGTTGTTTTCACCCATTACGTTCCTCTATTGTTTCTAGTTTTCTATGTACTGTTCATTAGCTTTTTTCTCACTCGATCCTTTTTTTTAGCTCTGTCATGCATTAGACTTTCCAAGACGTTAACTTTCTCAACTTTATGTACTTTCATGGAGCATTCTTATGCTCTGACTGTCAATTCATTCAGACTATTTCAGAAGCTACTTCATATTTCCAAGCTACTTTCCCAATCTTGTCCATATTTCCAGGTACTTTCCAAACTACTTTCAATGATCTAGCTTGTTTCCTGAAGTGCTTATATATCTTTCCTAATCATTTTTTGCAACCCCTACCTTGATCAACCCCTTTGTTCTTAGATTCTATGTACTTGTTCACGTGTTTTTCTCCGTACCCCTTTGTTCTAGCCACCTCTCTATTGTATTACAGTCTACTTTCAAGCACTTTCCCAACTTTATGTACTTTATGAATCATGTCTGATGCATGATGTGATCACTCAGACTACTTTCCAGAGCTATTCTTCCAAATATTTTTTCAGATTTATTTCCATTTTGTTCTACTTTCCATATTTCAGCTACTTTCCAAACTATTTTCAATTCTTTGAGCTGTTTTTTCTCTGAGTGTCTCAATGATCACTTTTCCTGAGTGTCTCTATCGTTACCTTTTCCTGAGCGTTTTTCCAATATCGCCCTAATGGTTCATTCTCTTTGTTCTAGTTCTATTCCTATGTACTTTTTCAGACCTAACCATCCTTTTCTATGCCTCGTCATAACTCGCTACTTTTCCAAGCTAGCTTTCAGCTACTATTGCTAGGCTTACTCTTCCTTAACTTTCGATGAATTTCCTGAGACTTATTAGCTATTAAGTCATCACTCAGTAGCATTACTTTAGATAGAGATTTGTCTACTAATTGGAGCATAAGTCAGATTCCAATGGTTATATAATCAAATATCCATAAGTAAAAAAATTTTTTAATTTATCATCGTCGATCTATTAGGAATAATATAAAATGGGTAAAATAAATTTTTTTTTTTTTAGAGGACATATAAATAATTTTTAAAAAAAATTATTAGTTTGCACAAGTTCCTCCAAGCAAAAATCATATGTAATACACAAAAATAATTTTTTTAAATGGAATAATTTCGAAATGGTAGCAAGAGTTGTAAAAACTTGTAAAAAGTTTATGCAGCATTTTTTAACTGGGGTTAAAACATTTTTATTTTTTTGTTAGGTCTGCGATTTACTGTCAATTTAGAGCAGGTACCATTTTTCTTTTGGCATTTATATAGAATATAATAAGGGCTAGCAGAATAGCATGAAAATTGAAATGAAAAATAATTTTTAGAAAGGGAGGGGTATAGGTAGGGATGTTTTTTTTTTTACCACCAACTCCGAATTTTTTTTACCCTCTGAATTATATATTATATATATATATTTAATATATTATATATATATATATATATATATATTATGATCTATATATATTATTATAGTATTTATTTATATATAATTATATATATAAAATATAGTATATATATCTATATATAATATATATATTATATATATAATATATGATATTATATTATATATATAAATCTATATATAGGGATGTTACGATCCAAAATGAGGCCGATCCTGATTATCTATTATTTTAGGATGCTGATTACGATAACGTACCGATACAGATACCTGATTATCTTGATATTAATAAATGAACTACATATAGATAGAAATTCTGTGCCAACTGCTAGTTCAACTCCAGTTGCATTTCCTGAACAACCATACTTAGTCTTTATATTTCATATTTGGTGTCCAAGATATTTATTTTAAAATTTAAATTAGTATCAAATTTTAAAATTAAAACAAGATAATATTAAAACTTTTTATGTTTGTTGTTTATTTAAAAAATATTCATTTCATATTCAAGTAAGTTTTAACAAAGTTTAGCCTACATAATTTTATGTTTATTAGTGATTACAATTTACCAACAGATTCTTCTACTAGTCTACAATAATACAAGATAAATACGATGAAAGAAGAGATCCATCAATTAATAGTCCTATCGAAAAGTTAAAATAAAAAAACGCTTTAATAAAATAAAACATGATATAAAATACTCTTTTAAAGATAGATATCATTCAATACTCGATTCAAAAATTAAATTGATGCAAAAACATTAAGCTTTACTAGTATTGGCGAGAGACTGTTCTTTTTTGGGGTCGTTTAATTCATACGCTAAACTACAGTCTAATATATTATACGTCTCTTGTACTGAGTGAAGGAGTTAATAATTAGTTTGATTGCAAACACTGATTAATAAGAAACTTGGCCATTTTCAATGCATCTAGAGTTTTTCATAGATTCGATTGATTCAAAGATTTCTCTTCTTAGGCACGAATTCATGTTTCTGTAGAGCTATCTCTTCTTTTACAGACTGCAATTTGGAAATTATCTTGCTTGATGATGTTCTTCATTTTTAGTGAGGGTTCCTTGTGATTCTTGAAGGTGAATGAGATGTAATTGCAAATTTCGACCATTTAACTTTCAATAGTCTAACATATTCCTAATGCATAGTTCAGTGAGATTATATTTGCTGAAAAGCACCATACGTGCACTGATCAAGTGTGTGTAGCCAGGGGTTAGCAGATGAAGGCTGATTCTTTCATTCTACTGTATTTTATTTTTTTCTTTTTTTTGTCAACGGCAAGTCCTCGTTATTGTATTTTAATGCATTCTAGAATTGCGTTTACGTCAGAACTCGAGGCACAAGTGGTGCCTATTCTTGGTATGGAGGTTTGATTGCTAGCTTTAGAGGAATTAATTATTTAGAGAGTACCTTTATTATTTGATTTTTACAGTTGTCCAGCCGCTTTCAGGGCAGAACCTATTGCAAGAGTGGGTGTTGAACGCCTCAAAAATCATCCAACGCAAATTAGCATATGATGCACAGCTGCATGGATTAAGAGTGAGGTATATTAATTGAGTAGATGAACACACAGATGATGGAAGAGAATCCGACAGAAAGAGTGGCGAAAATAAAAGAAGTGTCACTGAGCGAACTCAGTGTGGAGTTTACTTATATCAACATCAAAACATCATATGGATGCGACCGTGCACTCTTTGGCTCGCGAAAGGGGTCGTTAAGGTGGTGGTAGTGAGTGGTATTGTTCCCCGAGTACTGCTTTACAGAATATTGTTCAGCGTTAATATCTTCTGCTCCGGCAGAAATATTAAATGTTTATAAGTCTTTTGCTTTGTAATGCGACTGGCCTTAATCACAATTGATAGCCAGATGGAAACTCAGAGCCCCGCCGAATTAAGAATTGAAAAAAATAGAGAATGAGCGCATTAATAAGTTGTGCAGGTGAAGAAAGGAGTAATGAAAGAAAAAAAAGTTCGCATTCTAAACAAACGTTTACCCTTTCTTTGAGGCTCCTAGCAACACTTTGTGTGAGGTTTTCAAAAATTTTTCTTTGTTTTATGCTAAATAAAAATTATTAATATTTGTCAAACAAGTAGAAACGAGAGAACCGTCAATAAAGAAGGAGAGTAAGACCCAGGTAAGTGTTCTTTAGAGAATAGTATTGTAGAGCTTTGGGTGTCTTTTAAAGAATTAAATTTTTCTACACTCAAAGCTTGAAAGACAGATCCACAAGACGCCTGAATTACTCATCCAGAATAGCGAGCATAGAATCGTGAAGATTTTAAAATCAGAGAGGGCAGATTTCAGAATAAGAAGATAAATGGAGGAGCAGAATTTGAATATGAGTTGAAGAATGAATGGGTAAGTCATTGAATGAGTGAAATGATAGAGTTAGAAATGTTAATCGATGAAAGTGATCATTGATGACAATGGACAGGATACAGGGAGATAATTAAACAGAACCTGAGAACCTCAATATTGGACATGAAAACATAAGTGTTCTCAGTCGAACATAACAGGCCACATTGAGTCGATTGAATAGAAAGGCTTATACATATTTCAAAGAGAAGAAGGAAATCCCAAAGAAGGGGAGCTTGGAAGAAGTGAGCGTGCCTAAAAGAGGAAGCCTGTAAGATGACTTTGGTATTATCTAAGGTCGCCACTAAACAAGTTTCACAGTAGTTTGCTAAAGGGCGGAAAAACCATAATAATGGTTTAAAATAAGGATAAACTGTTGATATTGCTAGTATATCTTAGAGCACCGAAAGCCGTACTTGTAATCAGAAAGAAGAAGGGAATGAGATATCAGATGATCTAAGAAGTGCAAGTGTAAAAGAGAAAGGTTTCAAAGATCTAAGAAAGAATACAGTTGAAGATATAGTGGCGAAGGTACACTAGATAGATGCAAGCAAGATTTCATGATTTTTTCGGAATAGGGTTGTCACATTATGGCTACTGCTTCATCACTTGATTGGATAAGTGCTATCGAGTGAGGCATAGAGAATTCTAGTAATGAACGGGGGTGGGTAAGGTCCGAATGCCTCAACTTCCTCAAACTCGGAGAGAATGCAATCCGGAGCCACCGCTTCCTAACTGTCATAGATTCAGGAGCTAATGCATTCTCCGATTAAAATTGAACATGACAGTAAAGGCATAGGAACACTTAGGAGGAGATGAGGAGGAGGAAGAGGAATACCAGAATCGTCCAGGTTGAATTTATGGAGGTAAAAATAGGCAACTAAGGTTAAAGAGATGATTGTGCCTTTTCGTTTGGAGTATTAACAACAGAATATCAGAGATAAGAGAGGAAAGGATATTTACAAAGTTGTTAAGAGATGGTTTTTGGCAGATGCCAATAGATTTTTGTCAGTAGGAGTAACAAAGGAGGTCAGTCGATTTCTGTTTAATTGAATATTCCCGCTTTGTCTCGTGCGAATATCTGCAACGATTTCTAGCTGAATTAAAATTGGCAAATGGATGAGAACTGAGAATTTTTCGCACTCACTCCGATAAGTTTTATTGTCTTACTAAGCCTGAATTTTGGACAGGAAGCAACCGTATGAACCATGGATTTTGAGAGAAAAATATTTAGTCCAAGAAGGAATGAACCTGCCATTCATTAACAAATTAACATATCACTTTATCGCGTTTCAGATTTTTCTGAAAGCGTCTTATAGAGTCAAAGATCACTTCAATATATTAGGCGTAGAAGCACGCAATGCATCCAATCGGCCCGATAAGAGTCCAGAAAATAAGGATAGGTGCAGGATTGAGAATGTTGGAAAGTAAAGTATTAAAATTTAATGTGATCTATAAAGTTGTTGTCTTTAATTTTACCAATTAGGAGCGGAAGGTGGTGTAGTTGTATATTTTAGAGATCGACTATTGTGATAATCATAGGTCAAAGTGGTGTGTCCAAGAATCGGTTGGTACGATCCGGAAGTGTGTGTGTATGTTTTATTTTATTTAGTGCTTGCATGCTTTTCTCTTATGAATTGATTTGGTTCTCCAACTAAATCAGTAGAGAGGAACCAAACAATTCAGTTTTGTGTACATTTAAATCCCCTAAAATAGAGGACCTCAGTAATTTGGATGAGGAAGATATAAATGCCCGTGAGAATTAGTAAGGGTATCATAAAAAGGCTGAAATCTGTTCCTCCTGTTAAAAACAAAGAAATGGGACGCTGATAGGATAGAAAGATTTTAAGCCAAGAACATCGAGTTTGAGATTCGGAAGATCTCCGGACGTGTATATGATATGTTAGATATTTACATAAGCCATACTTTACCCTTCAAACGGAAATTTATAAAATAAGTTATAGTTGGAATATATTACACGAGTTGACAGGATGAATTTCTTAGACATCTGTGGGTCTCTAGACAAGAGATTAAAAATTAATTTAGAGTTGAGAGGTTTATTCTCAGTGGATGCTGAGTTCAGGCAACCCAATGAGTGCTCTTACATGTCAAATGACTTCCTATCGCATGTTCAAAGCTCCTATCATACACATACGCAATCACAAACAAATAAAAAAATAAAAAAAATAATAAAACATAAAAACAAAAACAGCAAAGAAATAAAAAATAAAATAAAAATTAAAAACAATAAAAAAAAACAGACAGAAACAAAAACATTCAACAAAAAGAATGAGAAAATTGAAGGCATGTTTTACATAATTTTAAAACATAAAACGCTATTTACAGCAAATTATCTCAATATGAATATCCAGCAAGATTTAAACACTCAATTTCTGAGGTTGGTAAAAAAAAAAAAAAAATACAAGTGTTTCAGTAGCTGAGTAGGTAAATTGTAACAATTATATATAATGGCTGTCTAATATGTAAATTGTTGCCCTAAAGACAAGTTGAGAAACGCGTAAAAATTAAGTTATAAAACGGAAATCGGGAAAAAAAAAACATAACTTAGTAACTAGCTATCTATTATCGAACTAGATTTATTATTGAATCTAATAGTTCGTCATTATTTTTTTTTTCACCAAAATGTAAAAACTTTCTAACATCTGCCATTTTAACACGCGATACTTGATACCATCAAAAATGGCGATATACCGATACGGATACTATG
>JABUQX010056638.1:20000-41593 GCA_015478945.1 Trachelipus rathkii
AACGATTCGATTGTATAGAGAAAATGTACGTTAGAACATTAGAACATTAGAACATTAGAACATTAGAACATTAGAAATATTATGAGACAGTAAGAAAAAAGAAGCCACATGGGCCCTACCTAGACTGTCCTAGACTGTCCCACTCAACCCACTAACCAAACATGCTCATGCAAACCAAACCAAAAAGGCACCCGCTAAGGGGCGCTCGTTCAAAATTACTGTTGTAACATAAAAATCCACCCAAATTTTTAGATTAGTTCAAATAATATAATATATATATATATATATATTATATATATATATATATATATATATATATATATATATATATATATATATATCTATATATAATAATATTATATATATTTATCAAATAATTATATTATATATTATAAATTGAGTAATATATATATATATTATATTGATAACGATAAAATTTTACACATGCATTAATAACAAAGTTATAGTCACACATGCATCCATTGCAGGGATCTCAAACATTTAACTAATAACTACGAAATAAAAACCCGATAATTTAGGCGCTTTCGTCTCTAATTATCCTTAAATATAGTAATGATTACCCAACCCATCCAATATACCTATCCAAAACCCTTAAATGTCTGCAATCGGTAGGGTGCACAATTCAACAACCTTCCGAGCAAACCATCCAAATTTAAAACAACCCATTACTGAATGCATGCTTCATATCAAGATGGGTCAGCCGTCCTTTAATTTCTATTTTGATTAGCCCCCCTGCGTCACCTGACCACTGCACTATGAAAATTTATCCGGTCTTTCCACCACGTATTATCAATAGAATGTTAAATATTTTTCGTTTTAGGGACTTGTATCATGTCCCCCTGAGAAATCGCCTTTCTACGGAAAAAAATTCCTAACTCCTTCATGATTCCCCTCATAGCTCATACCCTCAAACCAGAGAAAATCATCCTGTTTTGCTCGAACGTTGCACCCACTCTATCCAGTATATCTTAAGAAACTTTCTTTAAAAAAGGGGCCCCAAACTTTGTGCCCCAATACTCTATTACTTTGCCAACATAGCTATATTATACAAGGACTTACCTTATTACTTCCTTGCTCTTGCAAACAACATTTAGCCGATATATTATTGCCCAGCAATCTATTAGTTTATTCCTCCATAGCTCCAAACCACTGATTAGTTACTTTAAATTACTGCCCTATCAATCACACCTAAATCCTTTTTTTTTGGTTCCACAAGACTTCAAAAGCTAATTCCCAATTTCATATTGAGTTTTTAAAAACATTTATTTGAGTAACCTAGGTGAAGGAAGAACAACACTTTTTACAACTAAAATTCCAATTTTTGCCACTTATCTTGCGCCCACCCAAGGAGTTTATCAAGATCTTTTTGAATAAAAATCTTTCTACATTTTTCACCTATTTGCCTAACTGTGGTGGGGCCACTTTGGTTATCATCTCAAACTTAAAAAATCTTGCAATTTAAGTCCTGGTATTCTAAATTTCATTTTAAATATGAGGAACAATATTGGCCCAAGAACTGAACCCTGTTGGGACACCACTCTTCACTATTTTCCCATTGATGATATATTACCATTTAGTTACACACTGTTTTTTTATTCCGCAACCACTGCTTTTAGTCAAACCATTGTACCACCTCCACCTTAACCACATTGCAATAACTTCTTCATCAGCCCTTATTGTGGGGAACCTTAATCAAAAAGCTTTGCTTCTAGAATCTATAATATACTAAATTTCAACTGATCTCCTTCAGTCAATGAAGTTTAGTAATGTAAATCCATAAATTCCTAACAACTGGGTAATCTCGGTACGCCTCGCCACCATGACCTACCATCTTGAACCGTTCTGAGGAGTCATTATAATTACCTTGTTATCTTTCTAATAATTTTCTCTATAGACCTTTTAGTTAACTCTTTTTCCAGAACCTTTACAACCAGAAGAGCATAGTTAAAGCGTAACTGGCCTATTAATTTCCAAATCTTCCATTACTACCTGTTTCTAAATAAATAGGGTCCACAACATTTATGTGTTTTTCGCAGTCCATCTAGGGAATACCTCCACCATATTGCACTATAGCAATCGCTTATTTTTAACAAAAAATACAACAAATACAACCAGCCTCCAAAAGCACATCTTATGCAATGCTAGCGTTACTATACACGCCGGCCCCTCCTCAACCTACGACACCTATCCATCTCCATTATAGTTACCATCAGGCTCCTTGCCACCAAGCATTACTTTAGGATCAATTAATGGAAACTACGTAAACGTTTAATATCTCATTTAACGTCAAATCTCAACCACATTTCAGGTTCCTCTTTCTTAGTTTCTTTCTCTTGAAGTGGATTTAGAATATACATGCATACAAGACGCTTATTAGTTCTACCCAAACTAGCCCTTATAATTCTATCTATCATCTCAGAAGAACAATCATGCAAGCAAAAAAAGACAATATGAAAAATCCGAGTAGATTAAGACTTCGAATTCAGAAGAATCAATCATAAATTCTAAATGATTGAAGGCGGGAAGAAGAAATTGAATTTATTTTAATTATCAATATTCAATTTATTAATTTTAAACCCATGCCTGTATAAACTCGATAATTAAATTAAATCTTACCTATTTTTAAAATTAATAGTTAAAAACGAAAACAGAAAAGAAAAAGATACACTTTACATGAAGGTCAAAAGAGTAAGTTCACTTATTAAATCTGACTATAACAATACTATCCTCTGGTTACCCTATATAAGGTCGATAAATTAGAGTTTTCTTGTACCAATCGCTCTCTATTATTCGCCTTCCGAATATCAGTTATAAGACTTCTTTCATCGGTATATTAAAAGCGGGTGTTTAAAGCTCTTGAAACATTTCTATTTTTTTCTATATTTAACGGTTGATCCAAATAAAATTCATTAAGCTTCCTCATCAATATATACCTTTACCCCTATAGAATAATATTAACTCAATTTTTAATATTGATGATAAAACACATTATACCATACGGGCGTCTTTTTTTGTAAAGTGGGGTAAGATTATTAAACACTTCTTCTATAAAATTAACTCATCAATAATTTTCTAACCAAACATGGTTATTATTTATTAATAACTTCTGCCTTTGGTTCCTCCACCTTATTCACCTAATGAGAAAAATTATGTATTTGGAATAATAGAAAGTCTCCAACAGCTTATGAGTTTTTTATGAAAGAAACATTTAATATCATAAAACAATTTTAGCATAAATCTTATAGGATCAGAAGAAACGTTAAGGAAAAGATTCTGCTTTGTGACGTAGCTTGGAACAACGAATTCAAGTTCATAAGGAGCGCAACTGTTTAGAGAGACAATGAAAGAAAGCCTAAGATGGTAGTTACAGTTTGTACTTAAGGCATCGCCACTTTGTCTCTGAAGAAATTTTTTGTTAAAAATCGCAATCCATTTCGGGAAAACGTAATCTAACGCGCCAAAATAGTGAACGATATAAATAATCCTCTTTTATTTAATATTACACGTTGTTACAAACCATTTGGTTCGGCTCTAAGAACATGATATGCAAGTTCCATGGAACATTATTATCATAAAAAGATAAGCAAACCATAAACCTGTTATACATTACCGAATATCTATCGGGTGAACAGTTAATCGAACTACAGTCTGGCTTAAAATAAATAACTCACCAATCAAACATCTTATTTTACTTTGTCAGAGAGGCGTTCTTTCAAATCTTGCTAGTTACCAGTCATGCAAGGTCAATCTCCCGATTATAAAAAAAGAAAACCATTAAAAGATGAGGAAAAGGTGTAAACCGTCTAACCGTATAATAAGTGTATTGAAATACGTATTTAGGGTCTATTGTTGTATTGAAAGAAATTATCACTGTTGATTATCCGAAAATCTTTGTGACCTATCAAAAAAATAGTCTGTAAATTTTACATTAGTTATTTATATATACCAATTTAATTATTTAATCGGAAATGAACTCCAGTTATCATAAAGATCCACATCAAACCTAATTATGGTTCGTTACATATTTAGACAAGTGATGTAAGAATATACCACAAAGTCATATGCCTACGTAGAAAATATGAAGTGTAAAATAAATTTAAAAAATCAACTCATTGAGTTGTTTTCGACTCGATATAGCCACTTTCTCGTGTGCATATGACTCTATGCTACTCAATAAAATGTACTTTAAAAATATATCTTATACACATAATATTCCGAAGTCTATTTTCTGACTTTATGGCCATTGAGAAAATAAATATATATAGGTTATAATTGGTCTAAAACTTATCATAGATTCAATTCAAATATATTCAATAATAGTAATTAATATTTTATTACAAGATTACAGTACTATAAATTAATAATCATATAATTATATATTGATAAAAATGAATTGACTCACCTATTAATACCATAAATAAAATGCGTTACACTAACCCACTGCACTATATACCTATCATTACTATTTTCCAGTATCAATTTGCTAGGAATAATATCAAAAAAATCAAAACCACTCCGACTCAAAAAAAGACCAGAAACCAAAAGAGTGATCACATAAATTAATCCGTCTATTTCATTAATATTAACTTCTGAAAAAAGGTCTATATATTGTTATCCAAATTTCAAGACAAATAAAAAAGAGAAAGAAGGAAGAACAGTCTAGTCCAGATATTAATTTCTAATAAAGCATGTAAATAACCCCATAGCTTAAGGCCTCATAAGTTATAGCCAGATAATAATAAAATGTCTATGGAATTATACTACATTGTAATGTAAGAATACAATATATAAAAACCCTATAGACTATCAGCTCTATAAAACGATACTTTGATATGGTATTATTTCTTAAAGGCTTAATGAAGCAGAAGCAACATAAATCAAAAATTGCATTTTTTTTATTACTACGGAAGATCTTAGCTACATTCTCAATCCTATAAGTATTCATCATTAATTTGAATAACCTATTAAACATAAACCTACACTAGCTAGTAGTATTATGTCTCACCTACATTACATTAAATACAATGACTGTAACAACTAACTATAATAATATTTAAAGTTATCCTAGATATTGGTTAATAAGATAGACACTAATGCACTACCCTAATACCTTTTAAAACTAGTTTTTAATATATTGATATAATATATTAAATAAAAATAAATAAAACTAAGTTGAAACTTAAATGATGCGGGTTATAACTTGAAAAAAAAAGTAATTTCGTATCCAATTGAGTTGGACGACTTTCAAAGTGAATAATAATAAACATTATTACTATTTCATTTAATTAACAAAAAAGAATTTAAATTATTAAATTGATCCAGTTATATTATACATTCGCATTAGTTAAAGTGCCAAAAAATTAGTACCTTAAATACACGTTTTATAAATGAAAGGAAATATAAAACATAATGTTTTTATATCGGCGTAAATACCCTGTGCATATTACAAACTATAAAGCATACTATCTCACCCCCTAATATTACCTTGACCTGCACTTCTAAAACCTTAAGGGTAATATAGGGTCCCCAGATAAATCTAAGGTTTGCACCTTAGTTATCACACAATAAGTAATGCATATTCATAATCTTTAGCTGATAACATAACCATCCTAATAATTATACTACTATAAATTACTTAACTCGTATCTCCTTCTGACCATTACTTATTGCGTTCCTATATCAGGCTTTTTACCCCTTACAATAAATTAAATATTTAAAAAGAAATAGTGCGATAATACCAATAAGGAAAAAATTTATTATAATTTAATAATAACAATATAATAACATAAAAGACCAATGGAATGGGTACGGCAACAATTAAGAGATACTATAAAATTTAAAAATAAAATAAAGAAACTGATTAACGATAACTCTTTTACGAATATATATATATATATATATATATATATAATTAATATATATATCTATATAATAAAATATCATGATAAATTGGAATATATCATTTAATTTATATTGATATATATATAATATATAATAATATAAATAAATAATATAATGGATGAGTATAATATATATATATATATATTAAATTATGTAGTCTCCGGTGTTATATATATGAGTATATATATGAGTATATAAAGGTGTTTACATTCTTTTAAGCCGCAGTCCAAGTTTCTGACTACATAAAAGGATATTCGGTAAATAACTATAAATAGTTCTGATAAATTAAAATATTCGGAATATTTATCTATATAGTAATAATATATCTATATCAAAATCTACCATTTCATTTATAATTAATATTTTAAATATAATTATTACGTAGAATATTAAAATATATTATGTTAACCTTTGATATTTTTAATATTGAAAAAATAAAAATAAATAACTTATTTAATTTTTATTATAACTAATTATTAGAATGTAAAACTATATGGGTAATTATTATATATAAAATAATTAATATTATATAAAATATATAATATATATATATAATATATATAATTATATATATATTTATAATATAATATTATTAATATATATATATTAATGTTAATTAAATATATTATAATTAGGTCGTGAAGGCGTTTACTAATATAGACTATATACTGTACTCAACATACAAGTCACATAATATATATATTATAATTATAATATATTAGTGACCATAACTTTATTAAAAAATAAGATTAATTATATATTCCCCGCATATTAACATAGATCGTATCAAAAAACTAAAAAGTAATAGTATTAATGAATTAAACATATGAAAATAAAACTATGATAATATCGAAAAAATATAATATATAGTGAATATATAGTGTAGAAAATAATGGTGAAAATTTAGTTTAGGATAAATAAATAGAAAAAAAAAAAAATTTTATTTTTATTTTATTTTTATTTTAATTTTATTAATATTCTATCCCTAAAAATTAAACTATTAAACTTAATGGTAGCATGTTTTAGGAATAAAGAATAAATTGCTTCTGTTAGTGAAATAATAATAAAATCAGCTGGATAATCAGCGTCAGTGATACCCCCAACATATATAATATATAATATAAATATATAATAATATATAATAATTATTATTTATATATATTATGATAATAAAATATAATATATATATAATATGATTATAATATGAATTAAAAATAGAATGCTTATTTATTATAGTCAAACCTCGCAGGGTGAACTCTACGGTGGGTAAATTATACCTATACATGAGATTTTACTCAATTATGGATATGTGATTAGATATATATTAAGTGACGCATCGCCCTAGTAAAAATAGCCATTGAGTCCGGATTTAAGTATATGATTATAAAAATAAAATAGTGACTGTAAGAAGTGTTATAAAATATAAGTTAGCTGCTCAATCTCTTTTAGCTCTTCTATTAACCGAACTCCTTACCTCTCCATAAAAGTTTTTTGGAATAATCTAGGTTATTGTATGGCAATTTTTTTTTTTTTTTTTGGGTGAATCTCGTAGGTCACGTATCGCGGTTGGAGCGACTAAGTAATGTAGGACCCGAAGCAACTAATGAGGTTTCGAATCTCCCTCCGTATCTCCGTCCCCGGTTATCCATTCTTCTGAGGCTCTGAACATTTTCCCGATACCACCATAAGGGTTATTCATATGCCGCACCTCAACAGGTAACGGACATGATTCAAGAATATATAGGACCAACAAAATATAATATTCATATTAAATAATATAGTATTGCTAAAGAGGAGATACACAAGAATGCAGACCACCTCCGACTCCATCTTTGCTAATTCTTTGCGGTTATTAGACCTACACATAGGTATGTAGTGATTTTATAATATGTGTTTAAAACTATAAATAATAAAAAAAAATTTTTATATCCAAATTATTATTTCTCGTATTACAAATTGTCATACCGCTGATATCTAAGAATATTGATTATATTGTATATTCCTGATGATACCTATTCTTTAAGAATATTTATGCGAGATATTTTAAAAAAGAATTAAAAAAAATTCCAAATAGAAGAGTTTTTTTTTTCATTTTCCATGCAAAGTTTACATACGACTGATCTCTCATATGTATAGTTATCACGATTTTCACACTAACTGCTAACACTCTATTCTTTATGTTATCCAAGATATATTGCACGGTTGTTAGCACTTGTTAGATATCTACACGCGTATCAATAAATATAACTACTATTATATATTATAAATTATAACAATATAGTAATGTTATATATATATATATAATAATAAAAATAATCACATATATATAATATAAAGGTATATATATACTAGTATAGGTTTGGCAATTCTACGAGGCCCTTGTACTGTTCCGGAACGAAAAACGAGCGTCGACAGATTAGAGACCATTCCTACTCTTCGCTTCTCTCTCTCTCTCTCTCCTCTCGCTATATATATTTATATGCAATCGACTAAATGTTTTTACTCACTCTAGAGGTTAAGAATAACAAGGTGTATATTATAATCCCCACCTGACTTCTCACGCCGGACTAGCGTAGAGTCCCAAGTCATATTAGAACTGAATGAAATGAAATATATGAGATACAAGAATCATGAATGCGTTGTCATACGAGGTCATTGCTGTGTAGTAATAGTATATATCAGCCATTCTCTCTCTTCTTATTATTTGATTTTTTATAATGTTGCCAAACCCAATATAGAACATCTACAAATGTACATCGCCTATAAATTAGATACCCAAAGAGCGGAATATAGAGTAACCTGCTGATTAATCCTACTTCTATATTCGAAGCCTATACATCACTCAGACCTCATATACCTCCATACAGTCTAAACTTTTGATCTTAATTAAGTGAGAGAGGCCGGATTCCATATTATAATGCTCTTCCTGAAACTCCTCATGTACAAGATAATCATACGCATACATGATAATTCTCAGTGACGCAGTATGTAATATATTAAATAATTAATAATTTAAAGATTAACATTATAAAGAAATAGTCTCAATTTGTTATTATTTATGCCTATATACCATTAATATTAAGTGACTATTGCTATATGCATATAGATGATGAAGGTATGACATAAAGTATTAGGTGTATAATTATCATTTATATTCCATTAATAATATTAGCCTCAATATATTCTATGAATCTATAGGGTTAGTTATTTTAAAATATTGCTATACAAATATATAGAATATCTTATATAGATATATATAAAAATCTGTAATAGATCTAAAAGATATAACATTAGTGGAACGACCATAACAAGAGAAACTAGGCCTAAAGACAACTCGTACAATTGCATCCAAGAAGTGCGGCTACTCTTACATTTATCCAATATAGTCATGCGGTACAGAGAAATATAATATATGGTAAAAAAACATAGAAATATTTTATATTATTTGCTTCACCAACACATATACTCATATGGATGGCTCTCGAGAACGCTTAAGGTGGATCAAAGATAAGTGGAGGGACGACCAGTAAGTGTCCACATCCGGGCGGCGATGGTTAAACGGCTTGAGGTGCCGAGCTATACTCCCCTCAAAACTCCTGAACACCATCATAGCGTTTATGCTCTCTCGCTCTGTTTGCATGCCTAATCACGGATAATCTTCATCTTTCAAGTAAATAGTGAGTGCACAAAGAGTATGTAATCTAAATATAAAGAGGAGACAAAGTTTCACGTAAGGCGCTTCCTCCTTATCGTAAACGTAAGAGGATATATCCATTAGAGTGTTTTAAACACAGACACAAAGATGGCCAACACGCAGTCACGGGCTCTCTTTCGGAACCTACCTGGTGGGTACGCAAACGCCTCGGTGGGGACTTCGTCACTCCCCCTACTGCTCTCCACCCGTTCGCGCGTTCAGAGCCCACCCATCATACAATATAGTGCTATGTCGTGACTTAGAGAGCTCGTGAATAACTCTATATATTCTCATAAAAACATTTATAACCAAACGTGATAAACTCAATTTAGAACACTAAAGAGGAAAAAAGAGTATAACAAAAACAACCACTCGAAAAATTCATACACGACAACCTCACTACATTTCGCACTCAGATAATCGTTAAATTGACGATATGGAACATTGATAGCGCCGAAAAAGCACTGGATAGTTGATAATTTTTGGATGAGGGACGTCATACAGTGTTCCCACAAGAAACTACAAAACAATAAGAAGCACAAAAAAAAAAAAAAATAAAAATAAACAAAAAAAAACCATCAAAGCAATTTAAAAAATTAAAAAAGAAAGTTATTGGTAATCCATTTAAATTTGAGAACAAAAGAGAAATTTTGAAAATTATTTTATATTGTTTTAAAATATAAAAATTAAGTGTATAAATACATTATAATTATATTATATAAATGACTTTATATTATATATTATATTTATAATATTATGATGAGTTTTATTTATTCACATAAATAATGAAATATATTCTATTATGTATATATTATGTGTAATTATTAGTTTACTTATATAATTCGTATCACGGTAATATTTTTATGAGAAAATCAGTAAGACGATGCGTAAATTGTCTAAACCTCTGATAAGATCACTATAAGTAATTTTAAAATACTTAAATAATGTGATCACGACCATTAAATAATTGTTGTATAAATCTCAATGAAGAGGACTGAATAACTCTACAGAATAAATAAAATAATCTCGAGAACTCGAAATTGGTCAAATTAATTTCGTAGTTTAGACTAGTATAATTGATTTACAGAGGGGAAATAATCACTGAGAATATTATAAAATTATTAATAAAAACTTACTAGAAGAGCGTTATGCCTCTTGTGTGCTTAACAATGTAACATATAAAGTTACACATTGACATTTTGAGAATTAAATACAAATTAATATTGCCGTATATATGATATATATTAATGAATTATTAGTAATATTGAAGTCTCATAAATTAACTATATAAAACATGTACATATATACGAAAAGAAGATTTAATATAAAACGACACGGATCATTACGAAAATAGTCTCATATTACAGAAATTATTTGATGGATCAATTTAAGATACACACAATACTGAAGGCACATTAAAAGGGTAATAAACCAATATAGGTGAATAGGTATGAGTAAAAGTATAAGTGAGTCCAAATATATGAAATTACTGTAAATAAAAGAGGACTAGATAAGTATCAAGACGACATATAAATAATATGTAATAATGCTTAGTCTTAATTACAATTATTTTAATAAGATGTACGCGATACAAAAAGTTTAGAGCAATAATAACATAAAAAATAATCTCTTTGAATAAAATATCACTAACAGTAGTTATTTTTTAGTGTTTAAATAAAATATTATTGCTATCTCTAATCGATAATATGACGTTGAATTTTTGAAAGCTGACAGAAGAAAGCATGTATATAAAGAGGTTTTTAGACATATTTTAGTGGACTTATAATTTTATTTGACCCGTTTACCAAAAGTAATTCAAAAATGCTGAGGATTATTTAATAATATTGGCTTTATTGAACGTCGCAAGGGTATATGTAGTCATCAGGATGAGTGGAAATAGGTCACTAGTGGTGAAAATAACGTATAATGCTGACGTACTTAAGGATATAAGGCTCGGTATATAAATTATAATATTAATATATATATAACAGTACATAAATTATTCTCACTTAGTTATGAAATTAAGGCAATATAAGTATGATATTACAATAATGAGGTAATAAGTTCTACACAGTCCATTAAGATGGTGATTAGCTCTTGAGGTATATATAGTAAGAATTTAGGATTAATATAGATATATTATTCTATCAAGATATTAATCAGATATGCTCTTACTGAAAATTAGGAACGCCGTTTTAAAGCAATAAATTAATTGAAAATTCACTGAAGGTAGTTATAAGAATAGTTTGATTTACTGACAAGTATTATATATAGTAATTAGTAGATAAAATTATGAGTTCTATAATAGTAATAATAGTATAATAATATATATATTATAGGTTAATATAGTATATATATATAGATACAAAAAGAAACGGATAATTATGATTACAGAGTACAGTTATTGACAACATTATGTTAACGTGTGAATGCTAGGGTGGCATCACACAGTCAGTTGTATACAGAGTCAGAGATCTCTGAGTGCAATAGAAAGTAAATAATTTACTATTATCGAGACGTGCGTACGCCTCTAGTGCTCAAATTGTGTCAAATAGAAGGTATAGATAAGAACTCATGTCCTTATATATATAATATATATAATATATTAATAATATATATAAATTATAATAACTTGAGTAATCATGTATATATTTAGTGAGTATAAATAGGCGCTACTCGCGTTTAGAGACAAATATTAGATTAATATTGTGCTATTTTAAATCTTACATACACGCCGATTAATAAAAGTGCCCATTAATGAGAATACAAGTTGAATAATATTATAATTACAATAAAGTATAATATATTAAGTCCATATGGTGATAGAAAACAATGTAAATTCCAAAGTGAGTAGTAAGTGCATAGCTTAATTTTATTTAATTACAAACGTTTTTTTTTTTTACATAGTAATGAGTTTAAGGGAAGGAGTGATTATATGATATATAGGTTACGGGTAACAGGTATAAGGTTGAAATGAGTTATTGATTCATAAGCGATTATATACGGTAAGGGTGATATATAGAAATATACCCAACTATATAAGTTATATCAGTCAAATTATGTGATAGTAGGTATTGACAATTATAGATATAAATTAAACTATATTAAATGTAGTAGGACTGACGTACCTCTTATAAATTAGTGTAATATTTTGCTAAAATTTCTTATAACTCATTAAATGTATGTGTACTAAATATTTATTCTCTTACCTATTCTCCTAAGCGTCTATTACTCTAATCATCTCTACTATATTTATATATTATATATATATATAATGAAATATAGAAAATTTCATTATTAATCACATATTAATATATATATATAATTACAATTATAGTACTTCAATATATTACGAACTTAAATAAATATATATTATATAATATATATTATTAATAATAATTATAGGTATTAAAATATGAACTATTAATTAATTTAATATAGTAATACAACTGTCTAATAGTGGTATATTTTAGAAATATATACTATATTAATACTTCAACACTCATAATAATGAACTCAGTAGTAAATAAGCACTCCTTTTGTTACTTAGTGGATAGTAAGTATATAAATGACTTATGTGAACTCCCATAAACGCTAATACGTAAAACCGCACAATAAGACAAACACTCCGCTAACATTATCCCACCACTGAGACGACTTGTTAACTGAGGTACTCCTATTGAACCCCGCGCTAAACTGACCACAACTAACCCCCTAACCCTAACTTAAAACTTTACCAAAGTTGCTCAGCGAGTAGATTATCTGGTGTTTAAAAATTATTTTCTAGTGACTCCCTAACTTTATATAATGCATGGTTAGTCCAAAACTTCTCTATGACATTATATCTATCCTATTTATAGACCCTATAACTAAATGAATACGGGATTTGACTATGGCTCTGGATCCTTTAACGTCATTAACCCGTCAAAATATAACTTCTAAAGATCAAATTAAGACTAAATATATTCTAATTAAGTTTTTGAGATATAATAAATTACTATATAATATTTATGTAATATAATGTTTATATAATATTTACACTTACAATTATATATATATATTTATTGAAGAGTAATTACATAAAAAGTTAATAAAGCCTTAGTTATCATTTACACATCCTTATAAATTAATCATAAAGTATTAATTCTCTTTTATTGTATTATATGTGTACCTTTTATATAAAAAACTCCTTCACCAGTTCACTCATATGAATTATTTCGATATATATGGTTTAGGTAAAACGAGTGATACTGAAATATTAAATACTCCATGGTTAGATTATGAATAATTCTTGAATACAGGGAAATACGGGAAAACCCCGTTCCACCAGTCCCGGTCAGTTTTGATTTTTTTTCAATTATATTGCTAGTATAAGTAAGTTGAACTTTATAAATAGTGATGAAAATTTAAAGAGTGAGAGTGGCATTTCTACGTGAACATGATTATCTTTCACATATGAGAAAAATAACTATTAGAACCTTGTTCGTTGCGTATTCTAGATATGCTCGATATTAAGTGGTAATTATTTATGTTACTACCAATCCTTGTGGTGTACTAGATATTTTATTAAGGGTAATGTTTCTTTTTTATATTATGTAATAAAAAACATAAATAAAACTTAAGTTGTAGAGAGAGCTTATATGTTTCAGATTTTAGGAACTTTTATAATATGGAAAAGATATACAGTATATCTATTAACAGACATTCTTAAAAAATTTTAAACTGCTGAATCCTAAAGCGGAATTCCTTCAACTTATCTCAAAAAGCCAATAAAACTCTGGGCTGCAACCACCAGAATATAACTCGTTCAAAGTTTTAAACAGTGCGAATTGACGGACATTACAAATTGTAAAGAATATTAAAAACTTTCTTTGAAAAATGATAATGAATTAATGTGTGATAATTTGTAATGAAATAATGATAAGCATATTTGGAAAGAGATAAACATCACTTTTAGATGTGAACTCAAAAAATAGTTGCAACTAACACCTCGAGGAAAAGGAACTCAAAATTCACAAAGGTCAATATCGAGAGAAAAAAAAAGTTGGGATTCACAGACTCGACCCGGAAATGAGGATTATACCTAAATCACTTTAATTCAGTATGTGTAGTAAAAATTGTTAGAGGATTGAAAATTAGAAAAACTTTAAAATGGTCAAAAGAAGAGTTATCGTACTTGTAACGGAGTTAGTATGTTTACTTATCTCATAAAAAGATAGAACGGTGGATTTTATTGTTCGTTCTCCCAGATAAAAGCTTCGACTACCACATTTTCTTGGAGTAAGGTGTACAGTGTATACAAAATCGAGAGGGATACAAAACCCATCAATTACGTGACAATATCATAGCCCTCGCGGAAAAATGGTATAATTTTAGCTACAATTATTTTAGTGAATTAGATAGTTCAAAATGGGTGAGAAATTATAACAGGAGTGAAAAAATTTTGATAACTTGAAAAATTTCGATATAATAGTATATTCTACTTTATAAATTATATATGCTATGTAATAAGTAGTAACTGCTCAATGTCAGCTTATCTATAATGTAAATTTCAGTGATCTATTCTACAAAACTACTTAAGGCATAAACTAATCTATACTAGTCGAATAATAATATAATAAAAGATATAAAGTGTAAAGTCTCAGGTGACAAGCAATAAGCAATCGTATTACATATGTTCTCATAGGTGAACTTGATCTGTATACATATTATCTTCAGTTTTATCCCAGCATTATGAGCTTATACGTATTATAGCGGTATAATTATATATAATGAAAATAGAATATGTGGAATATGAATGGTTATTAGGTGAGTAATATTTGCAATTGTATATCATATTAAGCTTATTAGATAGCATGGCGTTACAGTTGGGTTTCCTCTCCTGTACCTTTCCCTACCACATCAAGTTGTTCGATAATACTTGATGTTAATAATACAAACTCAGAGGCTAAGTACTGAACCCTACCCTTTACAAAATATTGGACCTAAGTAAAAAGAGGATTTAAAAGAATTATTCGACCCGACTTAGCACTGAAAAGTGTAATCAGGAGTGTGGTATAATGAGGCTCTTCGCCACTCTAGTAAAGCAGCTGGAACGATAATAGATCTGAATAGAGTTAAGGCAATACTCAATAATTACAGTGGTACAACGCACTCTTGGCTGATCATCCACTCATTATTCAGTCTTGAACATACAAAGGTAGTAATGCCACTCAACTCATATAATAAAAAATTAAATAACATAATATAATATATATCTCTAAAAAATCAAATCATAATAATATATTGAGATTTAACTTTGCAGAAAATGAGGCAAAATAATAATTTTTTTATAATAATATTATCATACTTACTCTAATTAAATTAATAATTATTATTTATTATGTATTATTTATTATATTTATAATAATGTAATAAATATATATATTGCTATTACCAGTATCTGTTATAGTATAATTATTAAGGTAATGTATATGTAGTTGACACCATATATCTATTAATAATCCAATATAAATTTATAGTTATTATTTTAATTTATTATTATTATTCTTGTTGGTATTCGCTGTCTTTTATGTATGTGCCGGATGTTATTATCTCAGCGAAAATTAAGTTCATTTATTATAAAATAATTAAATAAATAATCATATTATATAAATTAAAATATTTAACTTGAATAAATTATAAAAATTGAGATATGTATATATGTATATATTATTAATAATAGCTAAAAATCACATAAATAATAAAATTACATAAAATGATTATTATAAATAAAATTAAATATTAATATAAATTTCCCAAAAGCAACTTTTTTATATAGATGGTTCTAATTTTGTCCATTGTGCCTTATTAACCATTTAATTCATCCCTAATATAGAATTAATATAATTTCTAATTTTTGTAATATTTCATCAATATTCTATTAATAGGTACTGACAAGATTCAATATTTATTATGTATAGTTAAAAAATGGTAATAATATGTACTATCTTTAGTTACGAGTTCAATTTTATTACTCTTATTCGGATTAATAAGATATGATTGCTTTTTTGTAAGGCCTCCAGTAAAGGTGTATTTTACACATTCATTCTAGTATGAAGGAAATATACTACTAAAAAGAGTCAAGAATAAAAAGAGTGCCAGTGAGTAAAAAAAGATATAATAAAACACGAAAAGAATAATACAGTACAAAAAAAAAAGCCATACAGTAGACATAAAATCCAAAATACTGACGGGTGTGCTCTCCATACAAACGGGACACAGTAAGTGAGTCGTAATCCAACGACGTGCGAGTTTTAAGAAGTAGTGAGTAAAACACAAGCTACTAAATGTTATTAAAGCGCCATTTATAATTATCATTTGAATGAATAATACACCGCTACTAACCGGCAATCTACTACGTCACATAACCGACTAAAACTCAATACGAGTTCTCATGATTGATATAAATATATATTTATTATTAGGTAGTTCACTCATTAGAATATCACGTCAAAAAAAATAACCTGCATAACTTCGACGTTATGTCTGTTATCTGATATAATAATAAATTTTATGTGTATATATAATAAACCTGCAAAATAATAAATTTACTACGCTAATAAAACCGTACCTAGTAATTATAATACTAATCTAATATGCTTTCATATAATAATGTTCATAATATAATCCAAATATTGCAGTGCCGGGTCTTTGTCGCTAAGCATCTCCCCCCAAAATATACACTTTACATATTTTTATGATTTGAGCCATATATACCGTAGAAGTATAGAAAAGTTTATTAATTAATAAACAAGTACGGTCTACTTAGGTTTATAACTTTAGTATTGTATAATATGCTTGTATATACGTCTGTGTCATTTCTGAATATGACTTCTTAATAATTTTTAACCTCTCATACCTTTTATATTTTGTGTGTTCATTAATATAAATTATGTATATTTATAAGCATAAATAAATAAAATTAATAGTATATAGATGATTAAAATAATATTTATTAATACATAAATATAAATAATTTATGTGCCCTAAAATAAAAATATACACATATAACTAAGTATTTTCGATTTCAAATCATATATAATAAAAACTATTCAACATGCAAATATAAAATGTCATTATTTTTGTGTTTTTTCATACAAAGATTAATTAGTACGTACAAAACTAGACCTATTTTATTAATTTGCAAATAAATTGTAGATACTGGCATGTCATACTACATCCTTGCTCACTTGATAAATTATATTGAAATTACATCAACTGATGTGGTAACTAATAGTTGTCTTGAGAGCATAGCTGATTATGCATTACGGCATCTCCATATTTTATATACATCTCACCTCTTTTATTCTTTTTCTGTGATTGTCACTAGCGCAGCAAGATTTCAAATGTGGAAATATGTAGAGTCAAACAAGCAAATGGTATGCTATCGTGCACGAAAACAAGTATACATGAGACACAAGTCGAGTTTACTAATATTTATGTGAGTTCCTCTCAGAGACTGGAAAATTCATAATGTAGCGAACTCACATGTCGCGAGATGTATGCTTGAACAATGTACACGGTTGCACAATAACATAAGAAAAGCACAGAAATAAACTCAAAGTCTCCATTAAGGACGATTGGCAGATCTTGAGCGCACACAACAACCACACGCAAGAAGAGGAAACACAATAGAACACATATTGTAGTAAAAACGATATATACAAAATCAAATAAACTCAAAGCTGATGATGGAAAAATTAGATGTAATATAAATAGCGTCTGTTTATATATAAGTCTATGCCTGATAAAGAATACTTGTAGTTATGCCAATTATTATCTCGATAGAGGACGTTTAGAAATACTAACAATGTAACTGTGAGTATCAGCGGACCAATAGTCATAACAATAAACATCAGAACCTGAGGGAAAAAGACAGAACTACACTATGTATGATAGCTTAGCGTTAGTATATGCAACATGTCTGCTGTCAAGCTGACGGTAATAAATAATTGCGTATAGAAGAGTATGAAATAATATTCTGAAGATGGGTAAATATATCATTACTCACGTAGGCTACGTATAATGGGAACGAGCTAATTGTATTATATGTCTAGTTAAATTGATATCAGCAAGTGTGTGGTTAATGAAAGTGGTGACTATATTTGCTAATCAGCTTATGTTTTAATTCAATGCACTCAGTACACTCAAGAAAGCAATTAAAGATAAGGTATGCTATTAATAATTAATAAAATAACAAAAATAATCAAAAAAATAATTATATATTATAATTATGAACAGTTGAATAGTAAAAATGATATTAATATCATATAAATTATTATAATAGTTTAAAGTAAAAAAAAATAAATGTAAGTTATGATGAATGAATGATTATATCTATATATATGTACATTTAATTATATTATGAACTTAGTGATGTTAGGACCGAAAAACATGTAAGAGATATAAAAGAACACCACCTAGACCTGTAGTAGGTAGTGATACTGTATGAGGATTGTATAATTAGGTATGAGTACTCATAAAGGCTATCCCCATCGCAGCACCCCTCACCTTTGTATATTAAGTCTGCCTAACCTATTCGTGCGGCTCGACTACCCATCGTCTTAAGTGACTTATTTACTTGATAATTATTCGGATAACATCAATAGTAAGAGCAATGATAGACGATATTAGGAATAATGATTAATCATTTTAATTAATGTAAATGTAATTGCAATAAAAATTAAAAATAATAGATTATGTGATAAAATTTAATATAATTATACCTTCCTTATATAGAGTTAATTAACAAATAAACTATCAGTTAGTAAGATTATATAAATGCACCTATATTAATATTAAAGATGAAATAGTATTTCTATATTAGATTAATATGTTAAAACTATATTCTACTCAATTTTATTATATGATAATGTTATATATACTCAGATCAAATATAATACAAAAGTTTACTAACATCATAGTGCAACATGTAATAAATGATTGATTAAATTAAATTGCAGTGGTATACAATTGTGATTAAAATCATAAGTTAAAATAATATAAAAAAAAACTAAATTTATATTTGAATGATCCTACCTCTCATCTTAGATTTTGTTAATAAATTTACCTAATATTATTTTTTACATTTAATTTAAACCTAATGTATAAGTATTATCACTACACGTTTGAGTAGACCTTCAATATAAATTTATATATTACTAACGTACTATCCATGGCTAACATCAGTAATTTAAAAATTTTAGCAAATACAATTATTTCGCAATTATATAATATTTATTTTGAATTACTGTGTGACTTTAATCATAATACACTTTGCTAAATTTAGATTTATATTATACATTTATATATAGTATATCTAAAAAACACTCCTGATAAAAGTATTAGAAAATTATCTGCTCTTCTCTGTCTTTGTCAAGCTTAAATTGGTGTGGAAATATTATGTCTAGAAACAGGAGAATAATATAACCTGTCACTTTAGTCCTATCATTGAGCTAAATGCTATGAAGACGTAATGCAAATAAGATAATACATACTGTGAGCAACATTAACACCATTAATAGAGTAGTATGAGTAGAAAATAATTGAGCTCATAGTTATCATATATAATAATCTATACTTACCCACTATCATATGAGTAGTACAAAATATAAATACACCAATATAATATATATATAATATAATATATATATAAAATAATTTAATATTTTAATTTTAACAATTACTAAAAATTAAATAACTTATATGTAAAAAATATTAATGTTTATATTCTGATAGACTATTTCGAAGAAAATTAATTTTAATTAATATATATTTAATATAATATATATAGACAATATATTATAATTATATATGATAGTATTAAATATTATTAATATATAAATTAATATAAATTAATATAAGTTACACAATATGTTACTAAAAAGTTATATAAAAGTTATAATAAAATTATATAAAATATGTATTATATTAGCAACAATAAAAAAATTATATAATAATCATCATTATATATACATATATATATATCATAATTAAATATATATATATATATAATTATATATATAATTAATTTATATATACTATATAATTTATATATATTAACATTTATTTAAACTTAATAATTATATAAAGCTAATAATATCTCCCTTATATTAGATATAGGTGAGTTAACGATGTTCAACCCGGGATAACAACTTATTTATATCTATAAGTAGACTAAAATCTAATATCTAGAGATCGTAATTTTACTGAATAAATCTCTATACTAAAATAACTATTCACATAATTTAACTTAATGACTTATAAAATATCCCTTACCATAATAGAGTATGATCACATGATTCATAACCTATTATATATTAAATAATTGAGATATAAATATATATATGTTAAATGAGCCCACAAAGTGTAAACAGCTCATCTATATTTAACCATCCTGTAATTATTGGGAGACGGTGAGGAATATTATAATAATTATAATAGTCCCTATATAAACTATTTGGCAATCGTCATTAGCAATAAAGTTATTTAGAGATCATTTAATGTAAATTATAATTATTATAATATATCTAATATATATAATATAATATTTAATATAAATTATTAATTAATATAATAATATAATAATATAAATAATAATATATATTTAAAATGTAATTATATTATTTATATATATAATATATTATTATTAAATAATAATATATAGTATATATATAATATAATTAATCTTATAAATATATCAATATATATTAAAATATAATATACCTTAATATAATATAAATATAATATAATCTATATTATAATATTATTCATGATTAGCCTTGAATACTTTGAATATACTATCTCAACCATAAGTTATACCTAATACACTTATAAGATACACTATATATATATATATATATATATAATTATATATATTTTAATAATAATATAATTATAATAAGTATTATCAACTCTTTAAAGTTATATGAAAGTA